>JAJJMA010156072.1:0-18681 GCA_023529015.1 Papaver nudicaule | reverse complement strand
CAGAGAAGGTGGAAGTCGTGGAAGAGTGGAGGAGTGGAGGACATGCGTTGGTTTCCGTAACTGCCTGAGTCGTGTGGAACATGCCCACTCGCGCCATCTTCTCGTAACTGTCCACTATCTCCATCAGTTTCTTTCAACTGTCGTAGACCGCCAGACCAATACCCCTAAAGTTATCCCCCCGTGTGATGTTTTGATGTCTCGAGCGAGTGATACGCAGATATTGCGTAGTTGAGTGGAGTAGAGTAGAGTTGTACGACTAATTGTCGTGACCAACATGAGTGTAGTGCCTCCGGGACACGAGTATAGGAGTGGCCTTGGCTGTTGGCCAAGGTCGACTTTGGGGCAGCCTGTGCCTTAGTCGTGGTGTGAGTGCTTATGCTACAACACACTTGGGGTCATGGCGTGTTTATCCATGGTATGCTAGACCATCCTGAACTTGGGATTAGGTCCGCTTAGGCCTGCTTAGGCTGATGTGTGCTTCTCAGAGAGCTCTGGACCGGCCTGGAGCTTCAATATTCCCGAGGTTTGCACCAAGACTCGTATGCTGAGTCGTATTAAGAGGAAATCCATGAGGATACGTCTCTGTTGATTCTTCACCGTGTACCATTAAGCGACCCGACTCTGAGCAGATCAATGGGTTTAATATGCTGGTGAGATTATTAGTACTGCTCCATGATATTACCCTCCCCGCCGGAGTCATAAGAGAGAGCTCATAGAGAGTTTGTTTAGCTCACGGAATAGGTTGGACTATGAGTTATAGAGATGAGCCTGAATAGGCGATTGCCTTTAATAAGACATGGTTTCGAGAGTGTTTTGACAATCTTGTCCCTCTCTCATTTTTCACCATCTACAACTAGTTCTTGAGAATATATATTTTTAGGATACTTGATTTTTACACAAGGAAATAGCTTATTAACCCCTAATACCGTCGTTTTTAAGCATTGTAATGTGTGATTTATAAATGGAACCCTAATTTGAATTTTGTTAGCTGTAGCAAATGCCTTTTACACAGTAACACAGATACGCAAGATTTCACAAACATAAGAACAAAATCAAACAAAAACTGGTTTACCTGATCAAAAGGTTATAAAGAAGGTAGATTGTTGTCAATGGAGAGTGTATCAGGAAGCTAAGCAGCAAACATCATGGACCCCTTCTCCATTCTCTTCCTGCTTGTACAGGCGATTCCGAGAATCACGAAGAATGAATTCGAAGAACCACACTACCATTCTAATTATCCGTTGAACAGTCCATTATACCCCTTGTGCGACGTTCGAATTTGGGACACAGTTGGAATTCGCTAATTAGATTCCACCCGGCTCGTCCAAACAGGCAAGCATGTAGTACTTTCATCGGCTCCAAAAGAAGGGGTAGTAGTTAGTGCAAATACAAAGCGAAATAGAGTTATTTCGTACAATTCGAACAATGAAATTAACCTCACTGGTTTTCATCTGGTTACAACTAAGAAAGTTTCTACAAGGTCAGTTGAGGATAACGATGATTCAGATCCTTTTAATGACGGTGAAGAAGATTCAATTGAGTTTATTAATTCTCAATCTCACGAAGCTTCAACAATAGTAATCAGAGATAATATTCAGGGTAATTGTTCTCAACCTTTTAAGTCTGCAACTGTTGAGGTAAATTCAATGGCTATATGTTCTTGTAATGACCTCACCAGATCATACCAGTTCATTATTATGAGGAATGGCATCAATTTAATGAGTGTGTTTTCAGTATTATTCACTCTTCTAGTAGTATATTTGATCGAGGTAAAGATGAAATGATAACGTCGAATTCTTATGAGCCATTTATTTGTATGCCAAATCCTAGTTTTGGGTACCAATCTGAATTTCAGTATTCTAGTTCTTTAGTTCATTTATGTGTTGATGATGTAACTTATTTCTCTGAGAATGAGGTAATGGTTAAAATACCAGTTCACTTTCCAGTTTTGATACATGGAAGTTGTGGCAAAAAAAATTCTGATACTCTATGTTGTATGAGTATGTATGCTATCAGCCACAGATTGTTATGTGAGATCTCTTCTCATGGTTGTTTGAGCATAGTTGGCAGTGTAATTGATCGTAGGAAGAGATTTGCCAGCTTCAGTCCTTTAAGAATTTACAGTGAGCATTTTGTTTTTGAAGATGTTGTGAAAAATGGATACAACTTGAACTTGTTTTTTAAGATCTGGATTGTGTTTGTGTGGTGGTGTAGTGAGGCTGTAAATGCGGGTAATGGTGGTCAGTTGGTGGTTACAAATCAGCAGTGGTTGGAGGTTAGTGGTGCTATATTTATTTGGTGCTCTTTCCAGTTACTTGTGTCTGTCCATTAGTACCTAGTGGGAGCAGTCTTTTTTTCTCCTGGTTTGGTTGGTTCTTGCATCTACTTTGGGATTTTCATATCGCTTGGAGTGGGGATGCAGCACACCTGGTGACACAAACTGTGAAACCAACTGAACTAAAGCAATACATTCAGTGGCAGATAATGGTGATACCAACTCAAAGCCGCAATGCAGCAATAACTACAAAAAGTTGTATTGCTGAGTTACAGGTGGACATTACATTACATATTGTTGAGAGTGAGTTGTATTGCTCACTTGTTGTTGATGGGTATTGTACTGGGAATTGCCAACAATTTTTGGAGCTACTACAAATTCCCATTTCTATTGGCACATCCATACAGGTGATGGGTATTTACTCTCTCCAGTTCATTCATTATTTACTTCTATATTACAGTCAAGTGTGGAGTTGGGAATGTCAGGCACAAGCCATTATTCAGATGTGGATGGGTTACTTGAAGTGGAAGTTCAAGGTAGGTGAAATGATTTTTGATTTCACAACAGTTGATGTGCTAAGGAATTTGGAGACCATGATTGCACTTTAAAATCTTATTCAGCGGGACAACTATGAAGGATTAGGAGTATATCTGGTTATATGCAGGGGGAGTCAGATTGAAATGGTGCTGATAAGGATGAACTTCCTAAGATGAAAATTCAAATGTTTCTCATCTAGTTCCTGGAGCATAAGAAGGGGTGAGGATATTGTGTCGTTTTACATTCTTTTTCTTTCTCCAGATTTATGGAATACAAAACTGTTTTGCTGGATCCTTGTGTTTTCTACATCTGTGGGGAAATCACTCTATTAGATCAAACTACAACTCACAATCAAACTGTGGTGCATTTACCTGGTGTTGATATGGGTTTTTGGAGTCCACTATGGGATTTATGGTTCTCTCCATCAGGGATTGGTAGCGGGATGTGGTCTAAACATAAGGTAGTATATAAGTTCATGGGTTTTCTGTGGTGGAAATTCAGGTTGTTACCTCAATATGACTTCCTGATTTCATTTACTTCTGTGAAGTTGAGATGCTATACTAAGTTTTGGCTTTGTGAAAGGATGTTACATCTCTGTGGTAACACATTTGCTTCTTGGGAGTCGCAGTTAGTGGATTTTTTGAGATGGAAATTCAAAATTTTCTCCACAGGGTTATGTATTGTAAGAACTGCCAGTGGAATTTTCCTGGATTTTACATCAAATGGTGATGATCATGTCTTTGGTCTACTCAAAGGTGTTCATGTTCAGCTTGGAGTTATTACTGGATCTGCACCAACTTCATTTCCTACTGAACCTTATGCTCTCCCTTGTCCCACATCATCCACATATGGACAAAGGTTCTACTACACTGATTATTTGAGGTGGAAATTCAGAATTTGTTCACCTGTTGAATGGTGTAAAGGTAGGCTCAACTGGATTTCTGTTATTTGGAATTTATCTTGTGTTTCAGCACCAGCTGGTATAAGGACACAATTCAGCTACTTGAGCTTGAGCTAATGAAGATATTGTGGCCTGACATCTTCCTTGTGTCAGTCTACTTAAAGGGAATTGCTTATGACTTGCATCCGAGAGGCATTTTGTTTGTGCAACTGACAGTCCCAGCTGTATTCCAATGAATGAAGATGCATCAAAGAGCTCTGAAGGACTTGGTTTTTCTCTCGATTACCTTTCCAACAGGTTCAGTTTCAGTTCAGGGGGGCAGGCATGTCACTGAGTTTTCTGCAACTGAAGGGGAACGTACCAACAGTAGTGTTGCTAGAGAGGGGAACATTACATTGTACCATTTACTGGGCTCGGACGTTATTGGGCCTATGCATTTCAGTTATGTCTTGGTGTGGGTGACTAGCATGGGCTGTTGGACCAGGTTTTTTTATGTTACATATCAATGTTCTTGTTCAGGTTGAGATATGGTTGTATTTGCCTAGACGTGCTTACTCGTTATCTCCCATCCTTGAGGACAAGGATAATTTTAAGGGGGGAGGGAATGTCATGTACCCAATGGGTTAGTAGAGAGGTGGTTATCCCTTATCCTCCTTGGCGGGTAAGCTTTAGCGATTCAATGTGTCTAGCTGTTACTATCGTTGAATAGCTTGGACACGGGTCACCATCCTGGTGCTTCTAGCCGTTAGTGTAAATAGATATTTAGCTGTACTGTTTCCTTCATTTTCCATCAGGAATATTGTATGAACCTTGTTTACGATTTACACTGCCTCAGAGCAGATTATCCGATGAATTACGACGATTAAACGACGATTATGATGTTATCTTACGAAATTGATCTCTGATTTGTACTGGGAACAGTACAAAATTTTTCATGAGTTCCAAATCGTCAATTTGTACGCGTACTAGTACGTGAACCTCAGATTCGATGCATTTGGTCGTGATTCAGATGGACGGTTTGCGAACCGCCCAAAGTGAATATTCTCTGGATTTTCACACGGGTTAAACTCTGACTCCTTATCTCTTAGTTGGACTTAGTTATCACGAAAATATCTTCTGTGGTCCATCTAACGGTTCTCAATGTGTCAATAAGATAAAGATTATCTCTGGTCTGAAGTGTTTTTGAGCTAACAAAACACTTGGCAGATAAATGATAAAAGATTTCCAATTGAGATAAATCTAGGTTTCTTGGTTTGCAAGTTAGGGTTTCTTAAACTTGTGGAACAAGTAACTAGTTGCTTTATTCCAAAGCAACGTATCATGTTGAGTGTTATAAATAGAGGTGTCTAAGGACGAAAACCGCAAGCATCAAGCATACGCGAAGATTCTCTATGGAATTGATCGTAAACTCTTTTCACTTCGGTGAATGCTTGTTGTGGTATAATCATCCTCTATTAGGTAGCAGTTCCTCTTGGGAATTACCTAACTACTATAAAGACTTCTCTTGAGAGTTGGGAAGCACAGGTAGGAGATTGAGACCTTAGTGGTTGAAATCGGAGTAACCTGTAACCTTGGTAACCTGATTACGTTCTTGTCTATTCTACGGTCCTTCTCTTCTGATATAAGGCCATTCAAGAACTGATACGTTACACACAAGGTTGAAAGGAAGCAACGCACGGCTGCACTCGGTGTTGTAAGACCTAGTTAGCTCCAGTTGTATAAGTTTCTTAAGTGATTCTTCATGTACAACTGAGGTAGAGACAAGTTGGGCATAGTTTACTCGGTTTACTTGTCAGTCCCTGCTTGTAAGTAGATTTCCGTATGACCTGGAGAAATCCGAAGGAAGTCACTTTTGGTATGTCAAACTGATAGAGGATAGTTCAAACATACAGTTGATAATTGAGGTTGCAAAGCCAAAATTATTAACACAAGCCTTTAACAGCGGTTAAAGCAACTCCTAGGCATGTAAAGGACGTCAGCTAGGGGAATCAAGTGCGTGACGATCTGTGGGGGTCTCTGCTACATCCCAGACCGAAGTCTTATAGTAGGCTAGTGTTTGCAGACAGTTTGTACTGTGCGGTGTTCAATCTGGACGAGGTCCCGAGGTTTTTCTACAGGTCGTAGTTTCCTCGTTAAAAAAATCTCTGGTGTCTTGTGTGCTTTACTTTCCGCATTATATTATCTGATTATATAATTAAAGCAAACACAAGAAGTACGTTATTAAAAACCTGATCGTTGTCCTCAATCCATCTATTGGATTTACCAAGACCCTGTCTTGCGTTGGAATGATCCTTGTGATCCAAACTCAGGTTAACGGATCTGGATATTGATTTTTGAAATCGTCCTGATCTGACCATAAGTATCACGAGCCCAAACGAAAAATTGGTTGTATTCGGTACCCTTCTTTTTCACATATAAGCCGTAAGGGGCCTACGAGCTATATGGCACAGTCTGTAACAGTCTAAAATCCCAAGGGTTAGATCTTAGACTGTACACCCAAATAACATACAACATCATACACAGAATCACTTCTATACATGCATCTAACCGATCATAAAGGACTATTAAGGAGATAAGGGTTAGAGATACTTGACAAGAGATTTTACTTGGTTCGCCCTCATAAAGGAGGACTACATCCAAGGGATTCCACTAGTATTAAGCATGATTACAACTCTCTTACCTTCTCCTCTTCTAAGTATGATCTCACAATAAGAACCTTAATTCCTGTTTTGGGCTAAGGAGAGCAAGTGAAATACTTTACCTCTCTCTAGACCAAACCATGAAATGTCCAACCCCTCTCTCAGGGGTTTCTCTCGCTATTTATAGAGGATTACAAAGTGCTATACAGCTAATACAGACAATTCATACTCTGACGCTAACTTGTCTTCACTCGCCGACATAGTGTGTCGTCGATGTAGTATTTCACCTATCCAATCTTGGCGTGCAAGTCTTCTAAAGGATAAGGATTGCTGACGAGGTTTCCACTGAGTCAACGATTCAACTCTGACAATCTATCCGTTCTGACGAGTAATGAATGCTCAACCACTTCTCAACTACTTCTCACCTTCCCTCGCTGTGACATCCTTATTCCCCGCTGATGCTGCTTCGCTCGCCAGCCCTTTCTGTATGCACCGCCGATACTTCCTATCTTGGGATGTCTCGCCCAAAACTTTACCAATGATCCCATACTTCTCATGCGTACTCTTCCTGGTATACCTTCGCCCATAGGATGCTATTACTATGTAAAGGCATTTTCTACCTTACATTTTGCCTCTTTCATTTCCAAGATCTTTAGTCGCCGGGAATGAAATTCTTCTTATTCGCTGAAAATGCCGCCCCACGTTCTCCACTAAGCTTCAGTTACGCCGTGTGCCCTTCATGCATCGCTCCCACTTTATGACTGGTAACCATTTGCACCCACGATCTCCATTACTTCTTCATGGTTTGTAACCGTTAGCGCCGGTTGAGTTTTCTTCTCTCCCTATAAATACCAAACTCTTCCTTCCTTCCTTCTTTTACTTTCTCCTTCTTTACCTGAGAACCAAACCTTCTTCAGAGCTACTTTCTTCATCAAACCCTAAATCCTCCATTACTGCTATTTTCTTTTGATTCTCATCTCCTTTTCATTTCAAACTCATCGTCTTTACTTCACCTTTATTTCACCCCTTTTACTTATATTTTCTTCGGTGTTAACTTCGCGTTCTGATCTTCTTTTCAATCACTGTTACCCTGACATGTTCTTATTTTCCGGCAACTTTGGTTTTTCCGGTAAGCCGTTATCTCATTTCGGTATCTTCTATGTGCTCATGGCTTCCACCGCTCAGACCTCTTCTAGCTCTGCAAACCCTGTAGCTCCATCATCCAGCTCACCACTCGCTGAAGTTGAGTCTCTAGCTTCTCCCGCTGCTACTAAAACTGCTCCTCGTCCATCCTGGAAGAAATGGCCTGAATACTGTGCTCATGATAAAGTATTCATTGCTCCATTAACGCTGAAACCCCTTAAAAAGGTGACAAAAGGTTCAACCCCTACTACTCTGGAAGATCTTCGTACGCCAGATCAACATGCTGAGTCGGCGGTGACTGCTTATGGCACACTCAAGGCTGGGAAGGCGGATCTGTTCCCCTTATATGATCCCGCCGATACATTCATGTGTGACTTATTTTTAGCGATAAAGAAAAGTCCCTTTCAGCTTACACCGAATGCAATTCGCATTTTGGTAGAGTGGAAGCTTCGCCGTAATAACACGACTAACTATCCAGACCTTTTTGAGGAAGGCCGGTTTTCTCCAGAGAAGTATACTGTTGAGAATTTTTTGAAGCAGTATGATGTTCTTCCTTCTACAATGAGAGGTGAGCCCTGGGCTTATCGCTTCGTTACCAAGAAGAAATTAAAAGATGTCATGCTTGGCGTTGTAGACGCCAAGGAAGTTACTGGTACTACTACGGCGAGGAAGAGTTCTGAGACTGGGTGGACCAATCTGCCTTGCTCGCTAGAAGGTCCTTGGCTGCTAGGGTGGTGTGACGAAGATAAGACGATCAAGCGGCTAGACTTCCCTGAGGAACACAAGCGCTTCAAAGAACATGATTTTACTCATGTGGACTGGGCGGAAGAGAAACTTTATCGTGGTGCTGACGGAAAAATACAAGTGGATTCCCAGGGTAATTGTCTGATATTACCCTCTGCTTCCAAGAAATCTACCAAGAGGAAATCCTCAACCCAGGTAACAAACGATTTTTCTTTCGCCGGATATATATATATACATGCCTTCCGAATTTAGCTTAGGAAAGACGCAGCTGAAGGTCTAGAAACAAACATATTGAATTTTGCTCATTTTAAAAATATATTTGCATATATTTTTAAAATATATATATCTATATTTGCCTCTGTTTGTTTCGAGATCTGATGGGTGCGTCAACTTATTCGCAGAGTACTCCTGTTTTGTCTCCTGAAGAAGAGCTCCGCCAAACGCTGAAAAAGCTCAAATCTGATACCTCCGCCGAGGATTCTCAAAGCGAATCCTCCACCAAGGCTGGCGATACCCTGCCTCAGCAATCTGCCGCAGTATTGCCTCAGTCAGCTTCTAACCGTCCCCGGCGTTCAACTCCAGCTTCGACAAGATCTTCTTCTTCCAAGAAATTTGCCATTCAATTGAAAGAAAAGAACCCTACTTCTGGTAATTTGGAAACCATCTCAGAGGAAAAAGACGGTGATACGGTGATGACTGATTCAGAGCATGTGAAAGAGCCCAAGGAAACTCCGCTTGAGCAAGAACATGTGGTTTCTACCGCTAATCCCGGCGAGAGTGTTGTTAATCCCAGACAATCTCTCGCTGCCAGGACCGCTCTTACCAGTCCTACTGGAGAAATCGGCGCTTCTAGTTCTTCTTTCGCCGCTCTCACGGATCTGCACAAGTTACCTCCTGGTAATAGGCCTCCTAGATTTCCAAGGATGGGTGCTACCGGCGACATAGTTAATAGGCTTGCTGACTCCTTCTCTAAATTGCTTTCGCTGGAAGAAAAAGATTTCCCTTTATTATGAAGCTATGCTGAAGTATTCTACATCCGGCTTTGCCCATACAAGGGACTTGTCCTCTGTGGCTCATGATCTGACCCCCCAAGAACATTTTTTTATGGCTTCCGCGGTAATCCTTCTCCTTGGTGTTTCTTTTCTTTGTTCATTTGTGCTTCTTTTTACTGAATTTTCTTTTCTTCCTGCCTCAGGGATTTCAACATTGCTTGAGCCTTATTGACACCTTTTAGGCACAAAGTGATCAAATAAGCTTTTTGTCTCGCGAAAATAAGGATCTTGAGAGCCAAGTGAAAGAAAAGGCAGCAGAAGCAACAAAATGGTTTAATGCTAGCGTCAAGGACTCCAATGAGTGCGATGAACTTCAAGGTACTTCTCACGCTTAGCTTGTAAATTGTGAATTTTATTTGTACTTCTAGTCTTTCGCCGAAGCCCTTAGATCTTGCCCCTTCCAAGGTTGCCGGCAGCATTCTGGCACCCGACTGAAGCGAGTTGAAACCGAGATAGATAACTTGGCGGATGCTAATGCTAGGCAGTGCAATTTGCTATTTGGCCAGGCTAAGACTATTAAGTGGTACCGCCGAGAGTTAAATTATGTTAGTGAATTAAATGTTAACATTGATAATCTTCTCAAAGTTTCCCTAGCCAACATAAGATGGATTGAAAGTGAACGAGATAATGCCCGCCGCTTGGCGGAGCTTAATAACAAGCGGAAAGAAGCCGCCATGGTGGATCATATGAGAGCGAGTTTCTTACGTCAAGAAGAGAAAACAAGGGCCGGCAAGCTTTCATCTCGCCTTAATACAACAATTTCTGAGAGGGACTTCGCCCAACAAGAAATGCAAAGATGGAAAGATTTCTCAAAGATTCATGGCGATAGGGCTAGAGAGCTCAACGATCAGCTAATGTCCCAACTACATCAAGTAGCCAATGTGACTGGTTCTTCTGTCAATACTAAATTTGAATCCCATCTACAACTCCTTGTAGAAGCCCAAACCGGCGCTTGTAGGCACGTGAGCGAATTGGAAGGTAGATCCCTAGGATACTTTGTCGCCGTACCTTTATTTTGCCTCAGTTCTTAACCATTTTACTTTGCTTTTCTCAGAGCGAGTCAAGCAGCTGGAGGATGAACTGGAGAAGCGAAACAAAATTGTTGAGGATCATAAACTTTGTACTGAAACCATTTTTGATCTGGCTGGGAAGCTTGCTCATCACAATGGCTGTGAGGAAAGGTTGAATCAGGCTTTGGAAGAACATCGCCAATGCCCCAACCAGATCGCCGAGCTGAATCTTCAACTTCAAGATCACAAGAAGTGCCAAGCTAGTATTGTAGGTCTTGAGAGCAAGGTGAAGTATTTGGGGGAAATCAAAAATGGACTCCAGGCTGATTTGAGTCAAGCCCAAAAAGATCTCCAAGCTAAAGATGCCAAGCATAAGGAACAACTTCTCCTAATGGACTTCATCGCCGTTCAAGAGTATGTGAATGCAGAATACCCCAAGTTGAAACTCGACATACCCGCCAAGTATGTCATTGCTCATAAATCCTCCGCCGTGAAGGAAGTAGTAGACTGTGATCAAGATGGAGAAGGATCCGGGTCTAGCGGTGAAGAAGGAGAAAATGTAGAAGAAGAGAATGAAGTAGAAGAAGAAGAAGAAGACGAAGAAGAAGAAGAAAGTGAAACATAAGAAGGTGACGAAGAAGTGAATGAAGAGAAGAACAAGGGCGAGAACAGAGGAGAGAGCACTGAAGGCAGCAGGCTTGAAGGAATCAAAGTGGCTAATGAAGAGGAGAGGAACCTCGGCGGTGGGGATCGAGTTATACCTCCCGCTCAAGAGGATGTTTCAACCCCTGTGGCTCAAGATGAAGCGACTAGTCCCTTTCCAGATCCGCGATGCTGAAGTAGAAGAGAGCGGCGAACCATCTTTATAATTTGCACCTTCTTTTCATATTTCTGATATTTCCTTTGTTATGAACAATATCACCTTTCCTTTTGAACATCGTCACGAAAATATTACTTCGTTGTTTATGTGCAGTTTTCCTTTGTCAATTTGACTTACTATTTTTATGTTTGTCTTCAAAGACTTAACTTGCCATTGAGTGAAGTCCTGTGCTTGTACCGCCAACAATTTCATGCAGAGCCTAGGTTAACACCCCAGTCGTAACCATTACTTGTGCCCGTCGGCGATCTAATATAAGTTGTTTGGGGTCGCCCAGTAGGCTTATTACACTGTAGCTTTCGCCAGAGGTGATGCTACTGTGTAGGCTAATTAGCACAACAGCTATCGCCGATGTGATGCTACAGTATAGGGTCTTAGCTGCCAAACACTTACAGACCAACAAGTAACACGACTGGCCTTACAGCTAATCCTGGGTCGGTCTTACCATTACAAGGAGGTTATTCACTCAATGGAACAAGTAAGCTTTCATGTCTTCTGAGCAAGAGGCCTTAGCTCTAGCTAATTTTATTAGTTTGGGCATTATGCCTTTGAAGATGGCGCTTGGCCTTAGTACCTGATCAGGATTTTTATGTGGCTTGTATTGCCTTGTAATTATTGGGCATTTTGCCTCAGTAGGTGGCTTTGTAGCCTGATAATGGGCATTTTGCCTCAGTATATTATGCTCTTATTACTTTAGCAAAGCCCTTAGGCTTTAGACGTCACCGTGGTTAGAATACCCAGTGAAAAATGTAGATGACGCTATGATTTGTTAACGGGGTTCGGCGCATGATAGCAAACCTACGTCCCCGGATCTTATTCGTTGTTCTTTTACATAAGCTAATAAGACTTCTTGGGTATTATGCCCGCCCAAGACTTCGGATTTTACATTGTTCCTTTTATGGATAGTACTTTTTAATGAACTTGGTGTTCCAAGGATGCTCTAGTTCTACGCCATGCTCATCAATCATCACATATGCTCCACTTCCGGCTGCTCTTTTGATAATATAAGGACCTTCCCATACTGGCTCCAATTTTCTACATCCCTTTCGCTGAGATGGGGTGATTTCTCGAAGCACCAACTCGCCAGGCTGATATTCTCTGGGGACCACTCGCTTATTGTACTCTCTAGATAGTCGGCGATGGTAATTTTCTATATGCGTAAGAGCGATCAACCGCTGTTCTTCTAAGTCGTCCAGCTTGGCCAGAATCAAGTCAGTATTTAGATTCTTTTCCCATGCCTCATGCTTGGTAGTTGGTAAGATTACTTCAGATGGGAGTACTGCTTCAGCACCATAAGTGAGTAGGAAGGGAGATGCTCCAGTTTCTTCTCGGATAGTAGTCCTGTAAGACCACAAAACATTGTGTAAATGCTCACACCATGCTTTTTTATGTTTCTCCACCCTTTTCTTCAGCCCCATTCCAATAGTCTTGTTGGTGGCTTCCGCTTGTCCATTACACTGAGGGTATAAAGGAGTTGATTTTACCAGCTTGACGTTGTAAGTAGCGAGTAATTTTCTAATGTTGTCGCCGACAAGTTCCTTTCCATTATCAGTACATATCTCCGCCGGTACACCGAATCTGCAAAATATATTTTCCCAGATGAATGTGAACACTTCTTGTCCTGTCTTCTTCTTGATGGCTTTGGCCTCACACCACTTGGTGAAATAATTTGTCGCCACAATGATGTATTTATGTTGTCCTGAACCTGTAGTTAGTGGTCCAATGATGTCAATGCCCCACTTGGCAAAAGGCCAAGGGCTGAGCACTGAATTTAAAGATGTCGTTGGCGCTTTAATTCTTCTTCCATACAACTGGCATGGTTTGCATCGCTGAACATATTCTTTTGCATCCCTATTCATCCAAGGCCAATAGTATCCTTGCATTCTAACTTTTAATGCTAAAGCTCTTTGACCACTGTGATTCCCACAGTCTCCTTCATGGATTGCTTCCAATAATTTCTTGCCTTCTTCTCTTGATACACAGCGCAGCAATGGTCTAGAGAATGACCGGTGATAGGTGTCTAAAACACCTCTCTAAAGTATTCATTGATTATGCTTTCTTTGCTATTTTTGTTGTATTAGTTGCGTTTTACGCTTCTTTTGTATTTTGTAGGTGTTTTGGAATCATATGGAGAAAAATGGCAAAACAGTCATTTCCTTGACAAGTGCTAATTGGAGTCAAGCCAGCGTTAAGGGGAAACTAGCTGGAAGGATCGCTGGAGGCAGTCAGGACCAGTGCAGGAGCAGCCAGTTGAGCTCAGGCAACATTTACTGGAGCACACATGATTCTTTACTCGGGGCACCCACCTGCTTAAGGAAATGAATCGCTGCAGCACCGCGCCTCACTGTTCAGGGCTACCACCTTCTACCATTTAACTGGAAATCGTCCTGATTACACAGACGAAGCCTCTTGTGTTCAGATATCACGCAACAGTTTTTATTTCCAGGTCTGCCAACGATTAAGCCATGGTTCAAGTGCCAAGAGGTTAGTACATGGGTTCCAGAAGTTAACATGGCAAAAGCTGTGTCACTTTAGAAAAAACCCCAACCATCGGGTTATAACCAAGTCATCTGAAGTTCACTGCCATGGGTCTGAGGGTTGTGATTGAAGAGAATAAGAAAACTGAGAATGAAACATGATTTAGGGTCCTGGAAGATTAAGGAAGAATGGGTTCGAATCTATGATTGGTTTGGGGTTCAGTTATTGCCATTGGGCAGTGGGTGTTTGACCTGAAGCCAAAACATGAAAGAAATGGTGATTGATGCTTGATTAAGAGGATTTCGGATCTTTGGATGATTTGAAACTATGGGTTTTGTGTTTGAATGATGCTTGTTACAGGGAAGGAGATATGACTGAGTTTGGAAGAAGAAAGCAAACCCATCCCTGTCTATCTAGCAGAATGCACCTGAAGTGTTCGGGAAAAAGCCTGAACTACCAAATCTATAGCAACTGCTATTGCCACCAGTTAGCCATATGCGTTTGTGTGTTTGCCATGGTTCTGGTGTGTGTCCGATAAGTTACAGGAGGCCTGGGTAAAGTTTCTTCCGATAAACCAGTTAGGAAAGCTCATTGTTGTCGTTGATTTTCAATGATGAAGGGTGAAGATGAAGGAGCTATTTTAGGAAGCTGAGTTGGATCAGAAGTTAGGTCAGCGTGGAAATCAAGTTGGGCAGCAAGAATATAAGATATAAAAGAAGAACAGGGCCAAGAGAAGGAGGCATCATCTCTCGACTGCGCTCTCGCCTCACAGTTTCTCTCAAACAGAGAGGAGCTTTGCTCCTCTCCCATCGTTTCCATCACCACCACCAGGAACTGCACCACCTCACATCCACCACCTACACTCCATCTGTCCACCACCACACAGCAGCAACAACTCTGCAGTATCCTTGCATCCACAACAGCAGCATCCTTGCGACGCGACGCTATCCTGCCATCACCACCAGTTCACCACCACCATCAGTTCAAGGAGGTCGTTGTCCACTACCACCAGGCCACACACCAACAAGGAGAGAAGGCCTAGAACCCTCACACAAGAAGCAACAGCAAAGGACTCACTCTACATCAGCACCATAGCTCTTGGTTTGCTGTTAGGTTTGAACTTTCAGTTGTTTATTTGTTTGAAGTGCTTAATCTTTATATTGCCATGAACTCCATTGTGATGTGTAGCTAATTTTCGTATTGGTTATGGGATGTAGTCTGAAATCTCAAACATATTAATTAATCTGGCTGGTCAATCGTTGTTATTCATGAAATCTCTTGTCGTTCATGTTCTACCGTGTTTAATAATTGCATGATTGATGTATTGCAATATGATTGCTCTCTTATTTGTTTAAATTGCAAATTGAATGAATATGAAAGTATATCTATAGCTAGACTAGGGTTTTGAGATACGAAATAGTCAAAGAATCCTGTCACAAGTAGCACAATATGATTTCGAAAGTGGTGATAGCTTTTAGAAATCATATGTAGAAGCTTGACCTATGTTGAATAGTTTTTCTATTGCATAGATTAGCCTAATTCATAGAACCTAAAGCTCTTGGAGAGTTGAACTTGATTGCACGTTGCGTTAAGTTATTCTCTGGGTAGTATTTGCATATTCATCGTTATGGTATGCAATGATATAAGGAATTTACCGGAGTATACTCTCGATGGGGTACTCTAGGGCTCTTGGTATGAGAAAGATTGAATGTTAACTTTGATCGATTGATGAACATGTTTGGTGATTGAAGATGAAACCCTTGACCAGTATTTCTTCTCTCTGAATTCTATCTTTATTTACTTGTTTCGTTTTTATTTTATTCGCACAACAAAAATCCCCCCCTCTGGTTACTCATAAGTTTTCAACACAACTGATAAACCATATCTCTCTCTGTGGAACAAACTTATTCTTGCTACTGTGCTTAATTTATATTTAGTGAAGTAAGAGTATTAACTTTGTTGCACACCATCAACCGGCGATATAGAATTCCGTCTCGAAGCTCATAGTTTGCCGATCTACTAATGACTTGGTGAGCTAAGATTTGTTTTCCTGGCAGCGTAAGGCGGTCCAAATAATATCGTATCGGCGTTCTCCAATCTGTTTCCGCTGATTCCTCAGTGCTTGTTGCCAGTACCTCTCTTTGTTCTCGCTCTTCTACCGATGCTTGCTTCACTCTTTCAATGGCTATAGAAGGAATATCAGGACTTGTCATCATTGAAGAGATGAAATCCAAAGCATCGGCATGCCTGTTATCCTTTTTGCAGATGTGGCGAAACTTGATACCCGAGATCCTCTGGGCATACTCCCTAGCAAGTTTTAGGTACTTCTGCAGAGACGGGTCTGCTGTCTGATATCGCCCAGAAATTTGGCGGATCACTAGCTGAGAGTCGCTTGTTAATCTAACATCGCTGATACCCATTTCAATGAGTATTCGCATGGCGTGAATAACCGCTTCATATTCTGCCTCATTATTAGTCGTCGGGAATTCCAGCCTTAGTGAATGTACTATTCTGGCTCCTTTCGGCGAAGTTAGGACAATTCCTATTCCTTTTCCTTCCTTATTTGATGAGCCATCTACATAAACTTCCCATCCATTGGGGCTGCATTTCAATAGATCTGGCATTTCATTTTCTCGCTCATCCAAAGAGAATGGGATTTCTTCTATCTCCTCTTCTTCATCAATTGGGAAGTCGGCGAGGAAGTCCGCAATAACTTGAGACCGCTGTGTTGTACGTATTTCATACTGAACGCCAAACTGCTCGATTTGCTGATTCCACTTAGCGATTCGCCCTACTCTTTGAGAGCTGTGCAGAATGGATTTTAATGGAGTCTTGGTTAGAACAACAATAGGATGAGCGTGAAAGTATGGGCGTAACTTCTGGGATGCAAAGACCAGCGCCAAGATCAAATGCTCAATCTTGGTATAATTCTTTTCTGCCCCCTTGCAGTGTTCTGCTAATATAGTAGATAGGCGTTTCACTGCCTTTGGTTCTTACAAGCACAACACTAATGGCGAAAGATGTTGCGGCGAGATAAACTCTGAGTTCTTCGCCATGCCCGGGTGGTTGAATTGCTGGGAGAGTGGCGAGATACTTTTTAATACCTTGAAAGGCAGCCTCAAGTACCTCAGTCCAGTTGAACTTTTCTCCTTTCTTCAATGTCTGGAAGAACAATTTGCACTTGTCGGAGAATCTGGAAATAAACCTATTAAGCGATGCCAAAGTTCCATTGAGCCGCATAACATCCTTCACTGTTACCGGCGAAGGCATGTCTATAATTGCCTTGATCTTAGCCTGATCATCTTCTACACCCTTCTTAGTGACAACATATCCCAAGAATTTTCCTGATGTTACGCCAAAGACACATTTCGCCGGATTTATTTTGAGCTTGGTAATACGCATGTGGTTAAATATTTCCCTGAGGTCTTGCACATGGGTTTGTTTCTTCTTGCTCTTTACAAGCATATCATCGACGTATACTTCCATTGTCTTCCCTATCCATTTTTCGAACATCTTCTGCGCCATTTCTTGGTAAGTAGCGCCGACGTTCTTCAACCTGATAGGTGTCTTAAAACACCTACTCAAGAGTACCTTATTATACACTTTAGTTAGCTTATGCCTCGTACATTGGTTATTTAACATCGTTTTCTATTTTGCAGGTACAATCACTCTTAAATCATAAAACAAAAGAAAAATCATGAAAATTGAAGCTCATCTCAACAAATTAGAGCAGGAGAAGGTTCAAACTTCAAAGCAATAACTAAAGTCACAGGAGGTGGCTTAATGGGTCGTGCAGTGATGGGCCTAGGAAGAACCGTGATATGTATGGGCTTGACTGTAAGGAAATGGGCCGTGTGAAGAAGGTTGGCTAAGCTTGCAAGCCTGGTGGATTTTAGGCACATGTGTGGCACACACGCACACAAGCAAGAGAAGATAAGGTTATGACAGAGAGTTAGTCTCTTCTCATTGTTCATTACTAAGAGATCTGACTTCAGCAGAGTTGTGAGTTTTCTGGGCTGTTTTGCCACGGAGAAGAAGAGATGGCTGGAATTTGTGGCACTATGATCTGTTTTGGGTTCGATGGTAGTTAGCTGTGGGTTTTGAGTTCAGTTGAATCTCAACAGGAGAATGAGAATCAACTCGGACTTGTGGTTCTTGGTGGCCAATTTCTGGCGGTTCAGGAGATTCATGGTGGTGGTGTGGCCGTGAATTTCAAGGGATTTCTGGGCAATGAAATATAGGCTATGATTGTGTGGAGATGCTTGTTAGAACTACAAAGGGATTTTGGTGAGGAGTTACAGGAAGAGTAATGGATCTGGACAGTGTCAGGGTGTAAAGGAAGGTCTGAGTTCAGAGTTTCGAATGGGGTTTGTTGGCTGATTATTGTGGGTTGAAATGGGTGGAATTTGGTTGATGTGGAGGTGTTTCCTGTGAATTTGATGGGGGTTTGCTGTTGGGGTTTGGTGTTGCTGGCTTGCCAAGATATCTGTGGAGATCAGTGGTTGTTTGTAGCTTGACTTGAGGTTCTAGTTCTGACGGTATATGAATGGGTGTTGAATGTATGACTGCAGGTGAAGAAGATAATACAACAGCAGCAGGTAGAAGAGTACAACAACACCATCAGGTTGTGTATGTCAGGTGCTTAACAAAATGACTGAACCAACTGTAAACCAGAGAAGTTCAGGCGTGAATGAATTAAGGAATGGGGGTTTCTCTAGTTTTTGTTGTTGTGAGTTTTGGTGGAATTCTGGTGATGGTGCTGGGTCTGAAGGGCCGAGATGTTGTTGTTGCCGTTTGACGGCTGAGGGGCAAAGGGTTGCAGCCAGAATGAGAGTTTCTGGTGGTTTTGGACTAGGATGTTGTCCAGATTTCTGGACAGAGTTGTGAAGTTGCCAATGGTGTTGCTGGTCATCGCAACAGGGGTCAGCTGGCAGTGATTCTGGCGTATGAGTTTCAAGGGTATGGCCTGAACCTAGAAGGCAACAGGGAAGGTGAGTGCGGGTGCAGTTCTGGCTAAGAAAGACA
>JAJJMA010156068.1:0-11442 GCA_023529015.1 Papaver nudicaule | reverse complement strand
TTATAAGGTTTACACCCATAATCTCCACAAAAACATGAAACCTGTACAATACAATTAATAAGTATTCCATCTTCGTCTTCCGTATGAAGTATCTCTCGCCATTTTAGCTAACTGATATACTATTAGTAAGAGGCACCATGACTGCATACGTGTATCTCGAGATTTTGATCTGATACCACTTGTTGGGGGAACTTAACACTCGCTGAGACGTTATGCGCGATAAAAAACCAATTGATGGGTTGCCAACCATGTCAAAATATTTCCTAAATTTCTATTGTAATGAGTACAATATCAAGCAAGGATTCATTCCCATACAAGATACCTAATGATTACAAGATAGTTATAAGATTTCCCACTTCGATTGATAACAAGACTTGCCTACCTCGAAGTTCTCCATCCATCGCTTTATCGATATTTCGTATTAATCGTTGTTTATCACACAATTAATCATTTTAAGAATAGCCATTTGCCTTATACAAGAACAAAACATGATATCATACAAGTTCCCGATTAATAACTTAGTTGACTAACTAATCCTTCTAATTCTATTAGTTGCTCTAAAACCTAGTCGTCTCTAATTATATAATTCATAATAATCTACTTATCCGATCGAGATGAATTAGAGTTATTTCGAAGGTCTCGCAAAACTGTACAACTTTGCAAAAGGAACCAAAAGCTAATTTGAACCCTAAGAGGTCCAAAAATCCAAATAGTGAAACTGACCCTAAACCCATGGCCCTACGTGCCTAACTTGGACCGGCCCACCAAACTGGCCCACTTACACATGTCAATTTATGACCATACGGGTCAACCATGTCCTGACCCATTTATCAAAACCGGCTACTCATTTAGAGACCCATTTAACCATCTGACTCGGTCATCTCCTTCACCTGTACTTAGCCAAAATTCACACTAACACCACTTGAAAACAACAGAACTACCTAACTTTCAGGGGGGTATCTCACTCAATATTTATCTAAATAAGATATGTAATAGCTTGATGGAAAGCGGGAACGTGTTCTACAATTATCTAGTTTTGACAAAAGCCTAGTTCAACTTCTATCATACCTAAATCTTAAAGAGAAGATGCTACGACGCAGTTGTTTCCAAACTTGTTATTATTCACCAAAACAATGATATCTTACTCAATTCTCAAATGAAGTTAAAAAAACTATACCATTTTGAAAACCCAATTCAGTTACCTACAATCTTATGATTTTAAGAGAAGCTATATCAATCCTTTAGACATCTAGAATCATGCTCAAAGTGAAAGTAATAAAAATACATACAATCATGGTAATCATAACTATAAGAACTTGATTATTCTAAATATATTAATTATATAGTAACTGCCTAAGTTATCATTAACACAAAAGAGTAAATTAAAAACGTTACCTTTAGGGCTATTTAATGTTTGGTACCCAACAAATGACCAACGCATAGCGTTGGTACACAACATTTTGAATATTAAGCTTTGGTACCTGGACCAACGGCTGACTGTTAAATACTCCGTTTGACCAAATAATTTTTATTATCTATGATTTTCATAAGCAAAAGTAATAATTTTACAAGTTTACCCCTAACATAAACCATCTTCATCCTCTCTTGTTTTGTTCTCCTAAAAATCCGATCACCGACGATCTAGATCTACAATCAGATACACTGAAAGTGCAGAAATTAATCTAGGTTCTACCAAATACGATTTTAACAAGAAAATAAGCTGTCAATGTTGTCGCAACAACCTTTGCATCATTAGCCCAAACTTCCCCAATTTCGAACACCAATTATCATGTGCAACATATTTCCATAATTAACTTTCGAAATTTCATAGAACTTCCACTATCACCACAGTGAGAAACATTATCCTTTTGTCAACAGCATAACAAACAAACCAGAGGAAATTTCTTACAACATTAGCAAGACCACCATTTCCTACTCGGGTTTCTTCCCCCAATTTTTTTTGGATAGCACCCCCAATCACCATTATTTCATTAGTTACACTCGATCGACCACCACCATCAAACTGCCAACACTATAAACTGACCTCAGCAAATCAGTATAAATCTCCCAGTTTGGAACAAAATCCATCTTTCGAAACTGTTCTGAAAGATCAAATCAACCATAACTCTTATACCTAACAAATAATATCAATCATAAAGAAATGAGTTTGTGAATGAAAATATGATTACAGTTGTTGTTGTTGTTGTCGATTCATTCTCAATTGTTCTTCCGATAAAAAATACATCTCAATTCTCTAAAAATATCTCGGGACTGAAATTGGAGTTTTTATTTGGGTTTTTCAAAGAAACAAAAACAAAAAAGAAAGTACACAGACAAGAAGAATATAGGATAAGATTATGAGAATCATACATAGATTTTTTTTTCATTTTTGTAACTTGAACCATTAATCCTTTAGATACAGAAGAATAGAGATAGTAAGAAACATGCAGAGAAGAAGATTAGGAAAAGTGAGGCGGAGAGATAAGTATTAGTGGAATAAAAAGAAAGGGTTCCTTGATGATCTCTCTGGGACCATCGGATTAAGGGGTATTTTTGGGATTTCTAGAGTTGTAATTTTATTAATAAAAATAATTATTCTTTTGTCAAGTCAACGTTTGACTTAACAGTCTTCGTCAAATCTAGGTACCAAAGCTTAATATTCGAAATGTTGGGTACCAACGCTATGTGTTGGTCATTTGTTGGGTACCAAACATTAAATAGCCCTTACCTTTATCATTAGAGGATGTTTCATGAACACGATCATCAACATCTTCTTTCTTCATCAAAGAACTATGACAACAGCATTAACCCTTTCTCTATTTGAACGCATGCTAGAGTAGACATTCCAGTCTTAGAAACATCAGAGCATTAACTTGCTCTTTTTCAGTTGGTTTATGTAAGCCTGTGTATTGGGTCTTTGGATGGGATCTAGAGCTAAATCCTATCACCAACTTTCTGTAGTGTTAAGATTTAAAATTCTTCTAGGACTTGTTCATGATCAATTTTATTTTGTTAATAACCCGTATAATCATCCAACTAGTTTTAACTCAATAATCATAACTATAGTACTACTTTCTTTTTCCTTTCCTAACATATGTTTCTCATAACTCTCTATTAAAACTCCATCTTCACCTTTATATTATCATCAGAATAAACTATATAACCCATCAATAATTATCTTATTAACTCTTTGTTTCTTCTTTCAACTAAAAGCTCCACCTTCCCACATGTGAAGGAGAAAATTTAAATGGAAGGATAAGTATAACTTAATTTACACCTATTTACACTTCTACCTTTTTATAAACCAAAATTTGATTTGTATTAATATTAATAATTAATTAACCAAATAAGATATTAATTAAACCTACTCTAAATATAATAGGTTTCACTAATACCATCTCAAGAGAATTACTAAGGGATAGCCTTCCTTTATGCATTTGGAGTTAACTATTACAAACTTCAACTAATTACTAAGGGGTGTCAATTTCCTCAGGGGTGTCCAATTTTTGGATTCACATACTTCGATCTTTCGAATGTCATATCTTCCTCGAATGGTATCCAAATGACGCGTGATAATAGTCAATTTCGCATAAATTTTCGAGATCTATCTAATGGTACAAAAATCATATTCAAATTATTGTTTATTAATTTATATATTTAATGTTTAATCTAAATTAATCATGTATTAGGCGGCGTATAAGTCATTTGACTAGTCAATATCCATTGACCTTCTTACGGGTCGTTACAAGCAGGGACGGAGCTACATTGTACCCAGGAAATCTAAAAATTTCTTAAAAACCCTTCAAATTTAGTATTATTTAAGTGAATATATTATTATTTGCCCCCCCAAAATTATTATTTTTAAGTTTAGCCCCCCTTGAATATTTTTTCTGGCTCCATCCCTGGTTACAAGGATTTTCTTCGTCCTTTTCAAAAGAAGATTGCATATACTATTTGCCACCAAGAAATTTATCGAAAATTGGAGTTGATGCAGCGGACAAAATGCCAGTTTTAATAGATGACAAAACTTCTTTATTCTTGGTACTGCTATTTTCATATTGATGTTGTATGGGAGATTCTTCCTTGGGGATATTGAAATGTGCCATGATTTTGGCCAAATCCTTTTATGGGTGACATATTTCATATGTCTCCCATAAGAGCGTAGAGATACCGCAAGCCTACAGAAGACCGCATACCACCAGCGGAGCCACTAGCGTAGGAACCATGTAAGGGTAGAACCGATAGTACTATGAGTAGAAATAGATCAAGGTAGTTGAGCCTAGTAAATTTTCTGCCGCTACATTTTGGCGCCGACTAAGGAGATCGACTTAACCTTGTGCAAATGGGGAGAAAGTAGCTGATCTTTGGTTGTTTTCGTTGTTTCGCCAAGTTGTTTTTAGTTCATCTTTAATTTTTTTGCATCTTTACATCCTGCTTATTTCCCTTCAGCATATTTACATTCAGCACCTTTACTTCCAGTCATTTACGCCACTCATTTACATTCCACCACCATTTCCATTTCAGCACATTTACCGCTTTCATTCAAGATCTTGTACCCAGAAGAACTTGTCCACATTACCCATTCAGTTCTTTACATTTCAGTCATTTACAACTTTCACTTACAATCTTTTGTTTTTTAGCTTCCTTTTCATTATTTCCGATTAATTACCAACCGATCAAGGTAAGAGACACACACAAAAATCTCATCTTCTTCGGACTTGAAGGTTAATCGCGGAGGAAACATGCTTTTCTATATGTGTTTTTAGAATATTGAAACTAAGTAACATGCGTTTCTAAATTTTTGGATTGGGAAATGTAAAACTAATCTTCTCTTGACTTGAAGGTTAGTCGCAGAGGAAACATGCTTTCCTATATGTGTTTTTAGAATTTTGAAATTAAGTTAAACATGTGTTTCTAAGTTTTTTTATTGCGAAAATGTAAAACTAATCTTCTCCAGACTTGATGGTTAGTCGTGAAGTAAACATGCTTTCCTATTGTTAAAGTATGCTCGGTCAACCTCACTAAGTATTGCGATGTCAAGCTTAGTTGTCAAGTTTAGTGATCAAAACTCGGCCGTTTGAAACACACATAGGTAAAGACTTCATTAAGTTAGCTTTAGGTTGTGAAAGAGGATTGGATTATATTTAGAGTCACTACTTGAAGACAAGAAGAAGATTGAAGAGCAACGAGGATATTCACCTTCCCATTCAAGAGGTTAGTGATCTAAATAATACGATTCAATTTATCATTTACACTTGTGCTACGAAAATAAAACATACTCCCTCTGTCTCATTTTAACTGACCGCTTTGACTAAGTAAAAAAAAAAAAGGAGATCAAATGAATTTCCTATTGTACCCTTATTAAATATAGAGAGAGTAAATGAATTTCTATTTTTAAGTGGGAAATAATAAAGAGAAAACAAATGACTTTATTTTTGAAAACTATAAAAGGTAAAAGAATCTAAATATTATCAAAAAAATATATATTCATTAATTTGTTTCCAATTTATCTAGATATTTTTTAAGGGTATATCTGAAAGTTTGTCGGAAAAATACAGATATAATTAGAAGCTGGATACATTTTTGAGACAAATGAAAATAGTAATAAGGACAGTTAAAATGTGACATAGGGAGTAACTTAATGCTTGCGCTTTACGTTATGACTTGATCATTTGAGATCAAAGTGTCTTAAGTAATAACTCCACGATATCGCTTGCGGTATTCCTTGTTGTAATTATGATATTTCATATTGCTTAGAGCTCTATTTTCTAAGATTATTGATGATGCCTTCATAACCTGAGATAAGATTGTTCACGTTTTTCAATTTCAATTTATTTTTGTTATTGCTTTGGTGGTTATCTTCTTAGGAACCCAAAACTGGGATCTTCCAATATTGATATGACGATTTTTTACTCCACTGACTTGCGCGCCAATTCTTGATACTAAATCACATTATCAGGGGCTTTACCATATATCCATTTGGGATGCGATTAACTTTTGGAACTTGTTACTTGTGTATCTCCCTTGATTTCACATACCAACAAGATCCAGTTTTCGTTGAAGATCAGTAATTCATTTGTTCTCGTTCTTTTCCCTTTATTCTGTACGAATAGGAATATTCGTCTTGCATTTCTGACAGAACATTAGTTCATCTTTAGACTTTTTAGTTTTGGTAGTAGGGATAGATGTCACCACAATCTTTTCTTAAAAAGCAGGGGTACCGAAATATTACCAACTTTTCGTTTGGGTTTCTGAGTCTTATGGTAAGATATGAACGATCTCAAAAATCAATATCCAAATCTGTGATAACCTGAGTTGGATCGTAAGTGATCAGTCCAAACGCAAGACAAGTCTTGGTGAATCCCTCGAAAGGATTGAGGACTAACTACAGGTTATAATAACGTATTACTTGTGTTTGCTTTAATTATATAATCAGAGATATAATGCGGAAAGTAAAGCACACAAGACACCAGAAGTTTTGTCAACGAGGAAACTGCAATCCAGCATAAAAAAACCCTGGACCTCATCCAGATTAAACACCGCATAGTACTAACTGTCTACAAACACTAGCCTACTATAAGACTTCGGTCTGGGATGTAGCAGAGACCAATTTCACCCTCCAAGTGAATCAGCTACTGTCGCACTCCTTACATACATGTGCGGAGTTCAGTCCTAAAACATCGGATCTGATGTTAACGTACATCTACGTGTTCAAATAGACGTTTTAGAACTCCGGAAGAAATACAGATCTCTTGTACGCGAAGTGGTTCGCGAACCTGCCTGATGCCAAATTAGGGTTTTAATTGGATCCTCTTAAAGTACTTGGGCTGGGCCAATTTCCCTACTTTAGACGTGGATACGTCCTGAGCTATAATCCATGACTCTGCTTTAGAGTAATCCTTAGATTCATCCATTCTCCTACATGTGATTTGCAAGCAAACCATTGTAATGGAAAGTGTATTGAATCTATCTCATGTATCTTGTCAAATTAGTGCACCGGGAAAATGTAACAACATAACTCATGGTTATGTAAACAAGATAACAACATCACAATTGTTATAACAACTACTAAAGTAGACGACTATTTCGAAACACATAATAAGTAGAATAGAAGAATTTCCATATAATGTCACAACTCATACTAAACTTTTGCCGATGAAGAATATATGATGTCTTCTAGGTAATCTATATCTTCGTTTTGAAGGTCTCTACTATATATCCCAATTCCAAAATCTAAACTCCGGTAGGCTAAATCAAGAATTGTGTATTGACATCTAAACTTGATAACTAGCTTGACATACCAACACTAGTAGGTTTGACCGAGCAAAGCTCTAACAGTTTCTTCAGATGAAGTGTTAAATTTTTGCTTCGGAATAGAAGCAATATTACCACTAGATGCAGGAATTGATTTGATACAAATTGAGTTTGTGTATTTCTTCTTTGAGGAGTGCATCTCTTATTTCAAAATTGTTATTTCACCATAAGCGTGAGCTAGTGGAGAGTTAGGATTTGAAGATACCTCACTGATATTGTTTTTAATGTCGAGATTTGGATGAGAATCTGAATTTGTTTTAGTAATACGATTGATAAGTCGATTTTACCTTGCGCTTGAAATGAGTAATCTATGATGCTTGAAATCTCATATGGTTGACAAGTTCACCACTTCGGGAGAATCTCTTTTAACATTATACTGAAGTTTTGGTTTAATCATACTATTGACAATTTCAGAAAATGATGATGAACCTACTTCAATTGTTGATTTATCATAATCGTTCTCTGGTGTAGAAGATGGTGAAAAAACAGACTGTACCGATATTTGCGCTGCCACCACACTTGTTGGCTTTACTAGCCGATCTTAGATGGACCCTGTCTTTACCTTTGTTGACTGGATCTCTTGGTTGTCTCCGCCTGGTAACATTTGTATGCGTATCCGCCTGTGCCTTCTTTGTAGCTGCACTGGATCTCGGATTTCTCTTGTCTCCGCTTTATCTTGTTTTCTTGGTTCAGTAGATGCGCTTGGGTCAATTGATTTTTCTCTGGACAAATGAATATCTGCTGATATTTGCTTTGGGTTTTGATTTATGAAGGCTTGGGCTTGGTGTTACCTACTGGATTTGCACGAGACCACCCAACCAAAGTTGTATCGCACGCAACAGCTCTCAACGTCTTCTGTGAAATTTTATCTTGCGGTTTTTAACGTAGCCTAGACACACAATTGGATTCCCTAAGATTTATGCTTTTGAGGTGAGGTTTTAAGAGCGATCTTTGGTATGCGGGTTCCCTGATTATTGTTGATATTGATTTTCATTGGTCTGCAAGATAATGCTATTGATTATCAGTTCTGCGCACCTTTATTGTGCCAAAGAATGATGGCTGATGAAAGAAAAACATGCGTGTTGCTACCTCCGGAATTGGAGCTACACATGCCCGGAAGCTTCTCATGGGTGCGCCAAGCAGATACTTTCGCAAACAAGCTTTAAGGCCGTACTTACGTGTTTTTTCGGAGAAAGATCTACCTGTGAAAGTAATTGAAAGTGAGGTTTTTGAAATGCTTTTTCCTATATCATAAAATAAATTAGAAAATGGCTAAAGATCTTTTCTGAAATTTTGAAAGAATAGCTATTTGAACTTTTCTGTGATCTGTGGGTGAGTTTTCATGTGTACGTTTCTCTGAGAAGAAAACTCACAGCACAACTGCTCTTGTCGTGATCAGAAGGAAAACTAATCGGAAAACGAAATAAAGGTATAAATGACTGAAATGTAAAAAATAATGAAAAATTATTGAAAAATGAACAAGTTCTTAATTAAGGGTACAAGTTCTTGAGGGTACAAGATCTTGAATGTATATAAACTGAAAGTTATATAAATGTGGTGAAATCGTGAAGAACTGAAGGGAAATGATGTGGAAATTTAAAGAGCGGGGAAATGTAAATGAAAGTTGTAAATGACTGGAATATACAGAACTGGAGGGAAATGATGCAGAAACGTAAAGAACATAAGGAAATGGTGAAATAAAATCAACTCGAAGAAAAAACGAAAATGAACAAGGATCAACCACTTCCCCTATTTGCATAAGGAAAAGTCGAATCCCCTAAGTCGGCGCCAAAATATAGCTACTAGAAATTTACTAGGCTCAACTACTCCGAGCTATTTCTACTCATGTACATTAACTGTATCAAACGAAAAATGATACATTAGTATTAGCCATGGAAATATTAGTACAACCACCGTTAGTATCTACATCGAGATTTAGATCAACAATACGTTTATCAATCTTGTCGTCATCATTCAAATCACCACGAATAAATCCATCGATACCATCCTTACCTTCCAACCCTTTTATAGTTTTATTTAAACTTACACTAGGATCTTCAATAACACTTTGTCCTGAATCAAAAACAAAATTCACTACACCAACAAATAGGGGGGATCACAGACGCTATCTCTAAACACCCTTACATCAACATGCACTGGAATGTAAGTAAAGACAACTGCTTCACGGCCTGGTGGTATCCGCAATAGAAGAGAAAAGGAATATGAAGAAAGAAAAGGAACTTATACCAGAAAGGAAAAATATGAAGAAAGAAAAGGAATTTATACCAGAATAACGCTACAAGGCACGACCTTTCAATTTCTAATTAAGGGATTCCTGATAAAAAAAAACAAATGAAGTTCTCCACCACTCACTCCTTCCACCTCCATTCGTGAAGGAAAAAAAAAGGCAGAGTGTGAGGTCATATTCCATATCCACCTGAGACTAAACAATGGGCAACATCGGATGCCAGAAGAACCAAGCAGTTAATCCTAAACACACATGCTACCTGAGACGAGATATAATAAGACAAACCGTACTTAGTAGAATATTCCAGAATATACCATATGCGTAACTTAATATTATTGACAGTGTTACACAGAATCTTGAGGGGTATGTCCTCCTCGTAACCTCTTGTAAAATATCTCACTTCTATTGAATAAGTTTTTTCACCTCTACTTTGTTTCCTATTTACTAGTTGTTTTACTATGTTATAGTTGTCTACAAATATAACAACTGCAATTGTAGTGGTAAACCATATTTGCCCATCCACCTGGAGGGCAAATTCTCATGTTTGTATGTTTCCATGAGAATCACCCTAACTAATTTCGGGTACAATTAAAGCTTTACCGCACTTATCTTAAATAAATATATCATTTATAATCACCATATAATTATATGATTGGTCAACAATTTCATTTACCCAATAATTTTGCGAAAACAATGCGGGTGCGGCCCAGAAAAGTCTGCCCATTTACCACCCAAAGAGTGATAGAGTGAGAAGAGAGACAGAGTATGGACCACCATCGGATTTTTACCACACAAAACTGACCCCTGCTAATCCTATGGTTGGGGGTGGTTACTGGTTACTGCCTAAACACTCTCTCACACTACCAATCAATGTCGGCAACTCCACTCCTTTTCTGGATCACTAACTAATGTTCACCTTTTGGACTCACAGAGGTGAGTATACAAGACACTCTTCTGAGGCTATGGGCATATGTAGTTGCTAGTCTAAATGAGTGAAAGCCCACAAATTATATGTATTAAACCCACTGGAGATACCCGCAACACGGTCTTAAGGTGATAACCATTCCTCCCACAAACGGATTTTGAATTGTCATCTGCATCCAATTGGCCATCCAACAGATTTGCGACGAGAGAAGGATGGGTAGATCATCAATAAATATTTGTTCATCGGTCCTAGCAATCAATATTTTCATCAGTACTATGATAATTATTATTTATTAATGTCTCTCGACTACGTTATAGCGAATTGGGGGAACTTTTTTTGTAACATAACTCTAGGTGTGGGCTATATGGGGGCAGTTTTCTTTCTTTGAATAGCTTTTTGGGAGGTTTCTTTTCCTGGGTAAATTTGGTCCCATAAGGGAGTATTTGGCCCCATTGAATAAGTTAAAATAGGGATATTTTGAAATAAAATCATATCAACCCGTTTAGAAAGACTGTTATACCCCTATCTAATTAGTGGTTAATTAGTTGTAATAATGGTTAAAGTTGACTAATTGAATTAACTAGGTTAAGTGAAATATAGTTATAAAAATATATCTAGATTTGTAATCGTTTTATTCTCTCTTTATCCTTTTTCTTCTCTAAGTCTGCTGCCACCAACACCAACGAAAATGCCGCACCGCCGCCATTAAAGCTTAAAAATTTTAGACATAAATTTAACCAAATCAATCGAAGAAATCAAAGGGTTTACTCGAGATTCAAGCTAGAAGACTTTGTTGAAGACTTTGTTTTGGTTTTGAGTTAATGTTGTCGCTGGAAAATTGGGTTTGTTGTAAACTTGAATTCTAAACGAATTTGGGTGAGGTTTCTACCTAATGTTATAAACATGGAAACATACAAGACTAATGGAGTCTTTACCACAGGATTTGATCAAAATT
>JAJJMA010156060.1:10245-38571 GCA_023529015.1 Papaver nudicaule | reverse complement strand
GAAGAAGAAGAAGAAGAAGAAGAAGAAGAAGAAGAAGAAGAAGAAGAGGGTAATGATAAAGGTGTTCAAGTTGAACACCCTAAAGATAATGAGGGAAATGGGGATGTCGTTGAGGGCAAGGGAAAGGTGAAGAATAAACCGAGGGAGAGAGCTGCGCACCTTCCCGCACCACACCTCATGTTAGAGGGAGGACCTCATGGGTTACCTGTGGATGGTGACAAAGTTCTCTTTGGTTACAAGGATTCGTGGGCTTGTACCATCTACTCCACCTTGGTAATGTTAATGTCAACTTCTTTTGTGTTTCATTGTGTTGATATCTTAGGTTAGATGTTAATTATCTCATTATGTTTTCATCTTTCAGGATCATAAGAACGCCATTTGTTCAACACTTTCAAACACTTCCCGAACATCCACGCACGTTCACCATTACGAATTTCCCATAGGGCATTGATTCTTTCTTTCTAGAGGTGAATGAGTGACATGTTAGATTAACATATACAAAATTTCGTTAGCAAATTTTAAGAAACTAGATAACTACTCACCTTGAATTTGCGAGAAGATTGAGGGTAGTGTTCGTTAACGATTTCCACAATCTTTTTATACCCGATGATATCCCTTTTGATACGTTCGAAGCGGAAAGCAAGATGTGTCCATTTGCGCCGGTTATAATTGCCGTAGTGTTGTTCTAAGAATTCCTTAACCCTCTTCCAAAACATAGAGTACATTTCATATGGTCTTTTAATGAATGCCCTAACGAATGATTTGACAAGCTCTACATCCTCGCTCTCTTCCCATACTCCATCACCATATCCGGCCATTTGTCACCTTCAAATAAACAAGAAACTTGTTTTGGTATTTTGGAACAATGAGAATAAGAGAAGTTTGAGGTAAGTTGTGTTGGAGATGGGTTTCTTTTTATAGAACAAGACCCCAACGGTCAAATTTTTTGAAAATTACAAACTAAGTCGTCACGGTAGTATGTTAAACCATGACGATAAGTTTACAATTACAGTGTATACATATTATCTTCAGTGTCGGCACAGTTTAGTCATAAACCATGCCGATTTACCATATAGGTTCAAAACCCGCAAAATGTTGGGATACAAGGGAGATCACTTCATAAGCACAATTCACAAAACATATTACCCTCTCTAGTATTCAAAAAGTGGTTAACAACGATTACATAATAAGCTAGTAAGCCAAGTCTTCATCATCAAATAACACTCCCTTAACGAACTTAGGAGATTTTTTCTTTAGCTTTGTATTGTGATCCTTATACCAGTACTCTCCATCGCCATTACGCTCATCCCAAACGTAAACAAATTCTCTGAGCTGTAATTATCACAAATTAAGTTAGTGCACATGTGTATATCTAGTGATGAAATACTATCCCGAAAGCATGTTGAGCTACTCACCACGTCAATCGGCCTATCACCGTCCTCCTGTGTCTCTTGGACCATATTAAGGACTATATAATGCTCACGGATATGCGACTTTATGTGGGCGAATCTATTAGCCAACTGAACCCAATTGCGACGTCTAGTATTCGAGGTGCGTCCTTTGTACTTTTGCTTCACTCTTTTCCAAAACATTGAATATTTTTCTTTGGGTCGTTCATGATAGATAGGAATGAAGCTCTTCACAAGATCCATATCCTCATCCGCATCCCATGGGCAATTACTTCTTTTTTGGTTAGCTCCTTTGAAACCGTGGTGATGGATGTGACGGATTATCCATCTCTAAGTGTGTAAACCAAACAACATGTGCACTCCATCGTCATCACCAGAGTCCTGCAAACCAAACAATTGTTGGAAATGTAACAGAAAAAATCGTCATAGTTTTGATATCTGCATGACGATTTAGTCATAAGTAGGGTTGTGTCGTCATATGTTCTACGACCACCTTGACGAGTTACTGAGTTTTTCAACCAGATTAATGGATTTCTCTTACCCAGAATCGTCAAGATTTTACCTAAAACCTCGACGACTTACCGAAGAAAATAGTACGTTCTCTTTCCCATGCTAAAAACTCGTCAAGGTTTTTGCTGCACCATGACGAGTTATCATCTCTAAGTGTGTTTTTACACAGACTCGGCAAGCTCGTCATGTGTTGCGTGACGATTTCATGAATATCGTCAAATTTTGGACATATTGCTTGATGATTGTTCGTCCTGGGTTTCAATAGTTCTTGCATTCCCATTTATTCAACACACGAAAATGTCATTTTAGAAAGCATACCTCATTGTCTTCATCTGTGGATTCATCATGTGAGTGTTCTTGGTCTTCTTTTCCCTCCATAGGATCTTCATAAGCAAGAGCTTTCCGTTCTTCATCATTTAAAATTCGTGGATCATGCAACATCACCTTTTTCATTTCTTTCGTGATGAGACTAGATTGAGGTTGATCTCTACCGTTTGAAGCTTCACCCACATCGATTTGAGTTCCCAAATCACCCATTTTTGATGAAAACTCACCTTTTTCCCTTCCTCTAAAACCTCCTTCTTTTTCTTCCCTTTCCTCTCTCTCTCAAAAATAATAATCATACAAATTTTTATCCTAAATATAATCATTTATCACTAATTTTCCCTCCAAAATTTTGCTAATCAAATTTAGTTAACAACTAATCATATCATTAATTTCTACTAATCAAGGGTTGTTTTGTATTTAAAAAAATATATTTCATATGGGATGACCTTTTTATTTCATTGTAACCCTATTTTGGATTAGCCTTCGCCCCTATTAAATTTGGGCTCGCCCCCAAATAAACCAGGCTATTATAGTACTGAAAATATGTACAAGCATCAATTATTGAATGAAGATTTGTAGTTGTATTCATTAAGATTTGTACTTCAGACTGAGACCCGACGTTCGGTGGTAACAAATTATGGATGGGTTTATTTCAACAGCTACAATGACACACATAACACTCAAGTAGGATTAATCTTAGGAAATTCTACTTACTAATTTAATTAGGAAGATAATGGTTTCATTACCATAGATGCTCAATATCTAGCGGAGTTACCCAAAATTAAAGCTGGGTTCTTTGATTGGTCCCGTTATCACTACTACTATTTTCTTCTGAAATGTCTGTGATTGATTAATACTTACGTCCTCATTGACACATCTCTCACTATCCATCTTAATTGTATAAAGATATTTTTCATCTTTTTGTGTGTCTAATCAAGCTATTCTGATAGACATACAAGCTAAGCCGTTGGCCGTCCATTATATGCTACTAGTAACAACCAAACTAGCCCTGCCGACTCTTTAGTCATTAGTGTATGTGTACAACATTTTTGTCCTTCTTGCGGTATATTCACACAACGTAAACTATAACGACATCAAGGTTGTGAAATCGTGAATCGCGGAACGAATCGTTTTTCATTTTTGCGAATCGAATCGTATGATAAATCGTGAATCGAAGATTCATGGTTGATTTTTGATTCGTATATGTACCTATAAATATCATATATATTTCCTATATTATTGTCGTGAATGCATTGTAAGATACTAGGTTGCAACAATTTTAATTATTCTTATGTATTATTTAAATAATAACTCATGAAAACACTTATAAATATAAAATAAATTTAATATAATCACCAACCAACAACTTGGAGCGGTGGTTCATAGCACGGATAATAACCTAGTGGTCCTATGTTCAAATCCCACCCTTTACAGAATTTTTTCCAAACACTTAAAACATGTATTCACTTGGTCTAACAGAATTGTGAATCGTTGACTTGAGTCAAAGTCACGATTCCTAGCCATTTCGATTCATACCTACGTTTCGAGTCGGCTGGCTGATTTTGCGAAACGAATCGGACGATTCAACTCGTGAATCGTCCGATTTTCACAACCTTGAACGACATGTATAAAGTCTAAACACAATTTAATTACTCCCTCCGTTTCAAAAAGATAGGCACGTTTGACTTTTTTTTCGAAAATTAAGGTTTCAAATGAACTAACCATTAGAGTTTTTTTTATCGTTTTTTCTTTATGATTGGTTTATTTTTGACAAGTGTTATGGGTTAATAAGAAAAAAAAATGACAAAAATGATTACAATATTAGTTTTATTAAGGTTTTTAATTTTTGGTCAAAGTCAAATGTGCCTATCTTTTTGAAACGGAGGGAGTACTAACTAACTGAGAAGCTTTTGAGGGCGCTGGAATAGTGACCTTGCACTCTAGCATCTATTAGACAGCCGGTTCATTTGTGTGCACACATGGTAACTCCTTTTTTTTTTTTTTTTGATCATTAAAGAGAGTTATATTGATCAAAAAGAAAGAGGGTACAAAAAAGCTTGTACCACCCTTGAATTACAAAACATCATCTAAGTAGTAGATGGAGGCAAGGAAAATTAAGCAAAGTACAAGTTTGGCCAGTTTATCATTGCAGATTTGTAATCTATATTCTCGAAATCCTTGATCACCAGCGCCCAAGTGTATAGATTGTACTTCGCCTTTGCAAAAACAGAAGCTACATTGCAGCTCTTTCCTCGAAAAGCTCTAGCATTTCTCTCTAACCATATACTCCACATTATTACTGCTGGAAGAAAGTTCCAAACTGTGCATTTTGATTTTTCAGGAAGGTTGATATGCCAAGAGTGAAGAGCAGCTACAGCAGTGTTAGGGATGGTGAAGCAACAGTTTAGCTTGGAAAGGAATTCAGTCCATAGTTCTCTGGCAAACTTGCAGTGGAGAAAGAGGTGTTCATTGCAGAATAGACAAGAGTGTGGAACTGCCATACCTCTTCTAAGTAGTCTGTCTCTTGTGGATAGTCTATTATGGCAGAGCCCCCATAGAAAGAAAGAAACTTTTGGAGGTAACTTTTGATGCCAAATGACTTTAAAGATTGTATCATAGATAGGACCATTGATATCTGCCAGAGAATGAGAGTAAATTAAGCTTACAGTGAAGTTATTTTTTGAGTTTAAAGCCCATTGTATGACATCTTCTACATTGGAATCCAACTGCACATTGTTCAGGTCTGTTTGAAGAAGCATCCATTCTCCTCTTGCATGAATATTCATTCTTCTAGGAAGTTTTAGGTCCCAAACAACAGAATTATTTTCCTGCTTGCAGGTTTCAGCAACATATGCATTCTTTGATCTTGAGACTGCAAATAAATTAGGATATGTGGTTGACAGAGAGGAATCTAAAAGCCATTTATCAATCCAGAACCTCACCTGATTGCCTGAGTTAACTTTGAACTTCACATGTTTGATGAATTCTTCTTTGCAGTCCATAGTGCCTCTCCACACAGATCTTCCATATGTTGTCTTTGGATATTTTGAGAGCCAGCTGATGGTTTCAGTACCATATTTTTCTGCAATTATTTCCCTCCACAAAGAATCCTTTTCTGTAGCAAATCTCCATAGCCATTTGCTTAACAAAGCATTGTTCATTCTCTTTAAGCTTTTAATTCCTAAACCACCATTCTTTTTCTTCTTGTACAACAGCTCCCATCTTAGCAAATGCATCTTCCTTCTCCCATTGTTATCATTCCATAAGAAGTCTCTCATTAGCTTTTCCAGTCTTTTTACAATATGCATTGGTATTACAAAGAGAGACATGTAGTATACTGGTAGGCTAGTAAGAACACTGTTAATGAGAGTGAGTTTGCCAGCTTTTTTCAATAGAGGCCTTTTCCATCCAGCAAGTTTAGCTGTGAATCTTTCCACCACCTTGTCCCATTTAGCATATCCACCACTTTTATCTCCAAGTGGCAAGCCTAAGTATGTTGTAGGAAGGCTACCAGTTGTGCATCCAAGAAGAGCAGAAAATTGATTCAAATCACCTTCAAACCCAACACCATATATGCAACTCTTGGCAAAGTTAATTTTGAGTCCAGTAAGCAATTCAAAAGACAACAATATGAGCCTGAGCTGTTGTACCTGATTTGCATCTGCATCTATAAAGATCAAAGTATCATCTGCAAATTGTAGATGACTGATGAGCTTACCATTTTCATTAACTTGGAAACCTGAGATTAAGCCTTGTTGCTGAGCTTGAGAAATCATATAAGAGAGTGCCTCTCCAACCAAAAGAAAGAGGAAAGGTGAAAGTGGATCACCTTGCCTTATCCCCTTCTGATTTGTGAAGAAACCAGTAGCTGAACCATTAATTAGAACAGAAAATTTAACAAATTCCATGCAACATCTCATCCATTTTCTCCATTGCTCTCCAAACCCCATTCTAAGCATTATTTCTTCAACAAAATCCCAACTTACATGGTCAAAAGCTTTCTCAAAGTCTACCTTCACTAGTAAGCCAGGTTTCTCACTTCTAAATCTTGAGTCAATCAGCTCATTGGCAACTAAAACTCCATCAAGAATTTGCCTTTTTTTGATAAAGGCAGTTTGTTGCTGTGAGATGATATCAGGCAGTACCAACTTCAATCTCTCTGTCAACACCTTGGAAATAATCTTATAAACTCCATGCACTAAACTTATGGGCCTGAGATCTTTAATTTCCTCAATGGTATCTCTCTTTGGTATCAAGGCAATGAAAGTGTTCTTGAGCCTCCAGTCTAAGAAATTGTTGTGTTGCAGTTCATGTATAACATTCATAAGATCACTCTTTATTACCTCCCAAACAGTTGTGTAAAAGCTAATATGGAAGCCATCAGGCCCTGGAGCCTTGTTTTGGCCAAGAGTCTTTATAGCTTTTAAGCATTCATCCTCACCAACATCTAATTCAAGCCACTGTCTTTGATGATCTGAAATTTTTTTGAGCTGCATATTTGGCAATGTGAATAACCTTACTGGTTGATGTTGAAAGATATTTTTGAAGAAATTCACTATACCATCTTTGATTTCCTTTTCATCTGAAGTTAGCCTCCCTTCAACCTTGATGTTGCCAATGAAACTCCTTCTCATTCTATCAGTTGCTATTCTATGGAAGTATTTTGTGTTGCTTTCATTGTTCTTAATGTCATTAACCCTTGCTCTGCATCTCCATTTCTCTGCCTTCAAGAGAATAAGCTTGCAATGTTCCTGCCTTGCTTTAAGTCTTTCATCCCACTGCTCTTGAGTTAAGCCATTGTTCATGTCCTCCTCCATATCTAGATCAGTGAAAGTTTGCTCCAGCTCATCTATTCTTCTGTCTAGGTCACCAAATTCAGCTAAGCTCCACTTCTTTAGTTCAGTCTTTAAAAATTTCAGCTTTGTGCAAAATATGTAACCTGCATTGTCATCATCACCTGCAACAAAACAAGAATCCCAAATATTTTGAACAACTTGAATGAAATCAGGATGTGTAAACCAAAATACCTCACTGCGAAAAGGACCAGGTCCTTTCTTCACACCATTGCAGATTAGAGCTATTGGTCATCTATGGAAAACACATTGATCCTAGCTACTTATTTGCAGGCCAAGTACAACACATTGATCCTAGCTACTGGTCATCTATGGAAAACATGCATGACGATTGCGTCTTGCTGGAGCATATTTACTCTGTGATTTAGGGTAGACGAGATTATGGCACGTATAGTGACCAGTTCGCCAGGACACGACGGATCATTCATGAAATTAAACTTTAAAGAAAAATTACTGGACTTCATTGATAAAGCTTAGCTCCCTCGCCCTAATTATAGAACAAATGTGAAAGTTCTTTGTTACTTGCTCCCTCCGTTCCAAAATAATAGGTCAGTTTGATTTTTTCCAACTTTTTTCCAAAATTTAGGGAACTTAATTGAACTAAAAATATTTGACTTAAACTTTTTTTTTTTTTCTGTTATCCCATAATACATGTCACGATAAACTAATCATAAAAAAAACTAGTTTAGCTCAAGTATTTTTAGTTCAATTAAGTTCCCTAAATTTTAGGAAAAAATAGGAAAAAGTCAAACTAGCCTATTATTTTGGAACGAGGGAGTATTTCTTTTGAGCGGGAAGTGCCAAGAGAACCCCTCTCAATACAAAGACGCAACATTTTTTTTTTAAATTGAAGTTTTGCAGTACCAACCTGGGTTGCACAGACGCGCCAGTTTTGGGCACGAGTCCGCGTCAGACTCGTGTCGGACACAGACGCACCCACGACGCGCGTACGACGCGGTAAACTCGGTCAACTCTGTCAACTCTCTCATTTCAAGTGATAATTCAGTACAAAAAATATTGATCTCCCAGCTTGGGAGCTTAACCATTGGACAATGCACGCTTTTACGTAAGTTGTATGTACTATATATACATACTTTGTTCTTTTCAATATTTTATACTACTTCAACTAGCATTAATATCATATATTAGTATATTTAATATTTATATTTACTAAATATATAAACGTGTCCGCGTCCTACATTTTTGAGACCTCGCTCATGTCCGCGTCCGTGTCGTGTCGTGTCCACGTCTCCGCGTCCGTGCAACCCAGGTGCCAACTGCATACAATTCAAGTATAGCATCATCTGTACACTGCACCTAGAACAAAGTATCAACAAGCTCAATGATATTTTTATACCATGCAGTACTTTGTTTCTCAAGTTTGAAAAACCTTGAAAGGTAATAAGCATCGGTCATTGGGGCATACGAAAAAGTTTTGGGGCAGATTTATATTCGGTACGAAAAAAGCTACCGAGTGGTGTTAATGTTTTTATTTACACCACTCGGTAGCTTCATGAATTTATATTCGGTAGCTAAAAAAGTCTGCCCCAAAACTTTCCGTACGCCCCAATGACACCAGGTAACAAGGCTCCTCCCTCGACAGTTTTCTCATGAAAAGAAAGATTAAATTACCTTTCCCTAAACAACAAAATTTGTAGATATGTGTATGGGGACTGATTGAGTGGCATTCACATTGAATGATAGATTAAAAAAAAACAGAAAAAAAGAAAGAAAGAAGAAGAAAAAAGACATTGAATGCCACGCGGTTTTGTGTGGCAGAGAAGAGAGAGGAGCTTTGGCAGAGCTGACTTTTGTTAAGGTCATCTTCGCAGAGTAAATGCGTTTGCTGTCTTCTTTTGACTCTTCGGTATTCATTTGTCTCTTTGGTGGTCAGCGTAGTATACACTTCTTACCCACACTCACTCACTCTTTCTATAAATAACATAGACTAGTATTCTTTCTAGTATTGGACTCTTGTGCATCTCATCACCTCTCTATATATCTCTCTACTCTCTAGTCAGTAGTAGTGATCATAAGGTTTCCATTTTGGAGAAAAAGTTAGTAGCTAGAAAAGTGAAGACTTGTGTTTTGTTTTTGTTCCTCAAATAAGCAATTTAAAGAGAAGAAGTGGTGATACAGAATCTACAGTGAGTAACTAAGTGTTTTTTTTTAGCAGTGAAAAAAAAATGGGCAGACCACCTTGTTGTGATAAAATTGGAATGAAGAAAGGGCCATGGACACCTGAAGAAGACATACTTTTAGTTACCTATATTCAAGAACATGGTCCTGGTAATTGGAGATCCGTTCCTACTAGTACTGGTAAGCAAGTGTGAATTTTTAATCAGTTAATTCTTTCTTCATTCCCATAAAAAAATACCACCAGATTTTGGGTGTTTTTGGTTTTGTTTATATATACTTTTAAGATTAACATATTCTGGAGTACTCATATTATCTTTACTTCATGCATGGCAGGTTTGCTAAGGTGCAGTAAAAGTTGCAGACTTAGATGGACTAATTACTTAAGGCCTGGTATCAAACGAGGTGAATTTACTGATCATGAAGAATCCATGATCATCCATCTCCAAGCTCTTCTTGGCAATAGGTATGTAATCATCTCTCACTTGTCTAGTCTAGTTTTTACTGGCAAGCTTCGACTTTGGGGTATCTAGAGATTTTGGTCTTAATGTATATTGGTGTTAATGTGCAGATGGGCAGCAATAGCTTCATACCTTCCACAAAGAACAGACAATGACATAAAGAATTATTGGAATACCCATTTGAAGAAGAAGCTAAAAAAAGTTCAAACAGGCTGTAGTGATGAGCATGATTTGAATAGTGACGGTCAATCGTCACCATCAACATCATCAAATTTGGATCAACCAAGATCAAGAATAGGATCTAAAGGGCAATGGGAAAGAAGGCTTCAAACGAATGTAGATATGGCTAGGCAAGCTCTTTATGAAGCCTTATCTATTGACCATACTCATCATAAACCACCCACAACAAATAACTTATTGATTCCTTCTTCAACTTCAACTGCCTCAATTCATGACAACTCTTCATACAATAGTATGATTGACATGAAACAACAAACCTTAGCTCCTCCTCTAGCAGCAATAACTTCTACTACTCCATATGCATCTAACACCGAAAACATCTCAAGATGGCTACAAGGATGGAAGAACAGTAATAACAACTCAACATCGTCAACAACATCGTCAACCAGAGATAATAAACATGTTAGATCTTCATCTGAAAGTACACAAAATTCTTTCATCAACTATTCATCAAATACTACCACTACCAGTGAAGGAACCCCACATAATCATCATAGTTTTGTTCATCATCAACACCATAACAGTGATGATATTTTATCCCCTGAAGCAGCTTTGGAATCATTCTTGAGTTTTGATAATTCCTCTTCTTCAACTATTACTGCTACTACTACTACTGCCACCCCGGATGGTTCAAAATGTGAATTACTTGAAAAGAACTTTTTCAATTATGAGACTAATAAACAGGGTTCACTGCAGGGAAGTAGTGATATTAATACACCGCAAGTTCCATTCTCAATGCTTGAGAAATGGTTGTTCGATGAAGGTAATACTCTTCAAGAAGATCATCCACATCAACATAATCATCATCAAGCTGGTTTCCTCACTCTAGCTGACACTGCTGATTTGTTCTTGTCATCATAGTTAATCACATGTAGAATGTTTTTGCTGTTGTTTTTTCTTTGTTAATTAAGCAGTCTTTTTAATGTAAAGGCCTTGGAATAGAGTATTATAATTAGTAGACTCCAAGTTTGGCCTGATGATGAAATCCGATATAATGTACGGATCATTTCATCGACTTGTTAATGTAGAAAAACAAAAAAAGTGTAAATCTGAGAATCTATATGTATGTATAATGGGATCTTGTATCAAGTGGATTTTATTTAACAAGAAATTAAGTGGAAATGTAGTATTATCTAGTTAGTACAATTTTTTTCTTAACTAAAATCAAGTTGTTGCGCGGGATATCTCATTCTTGCCTCTGACTGTATAATTTGGTTACTAATTGTGTATCCAGAGACACTCTTAAATAGACATTCTTCCACACTCTTTTCTAGCTCTAAGATCTAACGCTAATAGAGGGCTAAGATGCAACCAAAGCAAAATCAAATATCTTTCATAACCGGTAAAACCGGCGACCCATATACGAATACCAATAAGGTAGCAGGAGAGAGCAAGTCTAGAATTTGGTATATTCTGAGCGTTGAATCTCAGATTTTATCTCATTTAGGAGGATTATCCGATAGTTTTTAATTGCAGGGGACTTGCAATACCATACAAAATTTGAACGATCCACAGTTTCCAGAAGATTTCAAATGTCCAATTTCATTAGTAATGACAGACCCAGTAATCTTATCCTCCGGACAAACATTCGATCGATCTCCAATTCAGAGATGGATAGATTGAAGGAACCGAACTTGTCCCTCAACTAAACAGCTTCTACCTCAAAACCCATCTCTTACAGCTAACCATGTGTTAAGAAGTCTCATTTCTCATTTCTCATTTCACAATCAAAATCATACATTCTTCTTCTCCACAGACTCTTATATCTAATCTCACATGTCGTCCTTCTGCTCCTCTTCATTACTAGAAACTATCAAAAATCACATCTAATTTCCTAAAATTCAGACCAAAAATATTGACTAACCCACCTAATTATGCATGATTAGATCGAAATCCTCACAATTAGAAGAAACTATAGTTATTTTTTACCTATCAATAACAAAAAAATCAGCAGCTAAATCAAGATCTACGAATGAAGATCCTTACCATAATTAGAAATTATTAGAGAATATCAATCAATTATTCAATTACATACACAAATATGAGCTGATCTACATACACAACAGATCAAATTCAACAAACCAGCTATTAAACGAAAACGAAATGAAATACAGTAACTTAAACAACTAAATAATAACAAAATTAATCGGCAAAAAAATAAAGATAGGAAGGAAGGGAAGGTAACTAGAGCTATCAGAGATGGAGAATTGATTTTGAGTATATGGGTCGCCGGTTTTACCGGTTATAGAAGATATTTTATTTTATTTTAATTACATTTTAGCCCTCTATTAACGTTAGATCCTAGGGCCTGAAAAGAGTGTGGGGAAATGTCTGTTTAAAAGTGTCTCCGGATCCTTCCTCGTTCGTGTATCTACTCATTGTTTTTTTAACAGAGAACTTGAAGTCGTGAACATTTTCTAAGCATAACACACTCAATAAACATCCAAATAATCACTACTGTTTATCGTTAAGGCGATGAGTGAAAACTTGTATTAATAATGGAGGTTGTTAAGGTGGTTGTACTCACTTAAATTTATAATTATTTTAATAAATGAATTAGCTAGAATGTTGACTTGTGTAGTACTACATCGTTTGGAGTATGATAATGATCTGATTACTGATACAAATCTCATTCAAAACCACAATCTCTTCGAATGTACATGGTTTTTATCTAGCTCGATTCAGGTCAGAAGCAGAGCCAACTAGTTGAGCTTTCCCCAAAAATACCAACCTGATTCCGACAAAGGTAATGCCTGAGGATGACAAATCGCTAACCTTTGTCATTTAGAACTTGAAGAGCTCACTCTTCTCGAAGGCCATAGTATGAAGCGAAGATCGAAGTAATTCAAAATTCTAAAGGCAGTGGGCCCAGTCCAGACGTAATAGTGGTCAAAGATCTCAATGGAAAAGGCACGTTATACTACAGTAAAAAACGTTACTGGCCAATCATCTCATTACACGTTTCCGCCAAGCATGAAATCCATGTGCTGTTTGACTTTTTAGCATGCAAAATTCTGCCATGGCAGGTTTCTTAAGGTCAACGTCATAAATCTCAAGTACAACGGCTTATAGGATTCAGGACCCAGTATAATCATGTTTTCTACTGCATTTCACTGTTTCTTCTTTTTTAATGAAAAGTCTCATCTTTCACAAAGAGTACCAATTTTTGTTCTGGTTCCTCCGAGTGTCATGGTATAGTGACTAGTGAGTAGTACTCTTTTTTTTTTTTTTTTTGAATAAACAGGGTTAAGTTTTATTAGAAAAGAAAACAGCCCAGTCCAAGCCCAGGCCTGAATATCAGTTTACAATTCAGTTACAGTTCATAACCGTTTCCCAATTTAATATCAAATCCCTAAACAAAATCCCTTGAAACCAGTTATGTAACGATCCCCATTTATATATTTGCCTTTTGACTTCATCAATCAGAGTTTCCACATCTCTACCTCTTTTATAGGCCATAACTCTTTGGTTTCGTTCAGTCCAAACGCTCCATAATATGGCAAATGGCACCATTGGCCAAACCTTCTTAGCTAGCTTCTTCTGTCTGTGTTGTGGCCAAGACTGCAGATGTTCCTTTATATTAGATTTGTGAACCCAGGTGAGATCCATCCTCAGTGTAAAATAATTCCAGATTGCTTTGGTGTACTGACAATGCAACAGAAGATGATTCACAGTTTCTTCTGCAGAGTTACAGAGACAGCACTGGGTGATTGGGATCTCACAATTCCTTTTTAAGAGATTATCCACCGTTGGAATAGCATTATGAATCACTAACCATGTGAAGAATTGAGTCTTTTTTGGGGTATACTTCTTCCAAATGTAGCTGAAATCAACAGAAGGGGCTGGATGTTGAGCTTTCATCCACCATTCATAACCTTGTTTAGATGTGTAGGCACAATTTGACTCACAGACCATGGAATCTTCATTGGAGCTTAGAGAGGGAGGGTTTCCAAGAGATTGTACTGAGTGAGTAGTACTCACTCAGTACGTATGTCTTGTTTCTACTTTCATCCTGGCTTCCCACATGCAATGACTGAGGATAAATCCGAAAGTTCCTAAAGTAATGGGAGGAGGCATTAGTAATTTGGGACAAAAATCAGTATCCCCTTTGTATATCCTACCCGACGATACTAAGCCAGGAAACGCATCTTTCTTTTTCTTTATCTTTTGCACGGTCGGTGCGGTTCTCTTCCATCAGCACTCTCTGGTCATTGAATTGCCTATTTAATACTCCCTCCGTCCCATTTTGATTTTGTCCCACATAAATTGAGCTAGTTCTATAATAAAGGTCATGTTTCTAATTTTACCCTTTTTTATGACTATCTTAGTATGATAAATATTTATAATTTCATAGTCATGCTTATACTCGTTGCGTAGGTGTTTTAAAATGTTTTTTCAATGATATAAAGTTTACAAAGATACGTGCTATCATTTGAGAGATATGTCATTTTTAAATTTTATTTATAAGGGTATAATGGGAAAGAACACTAAAAAACTAATCTCTCTCTTGCTTGCCTTAATAATTGTGCAAATCCTAACTAGCTCAATTTATGTGGGACGGAGGGAGTACTAAGTAAAAAGGGAGAAAGAGAGACCTTTTGGTGTAGGAATTCTTTCCGTGCATTGGAAATTAGCAAATGGGGGTATCTTAAATGCGTAACATGTGAAATGTTTTTGACTTTTAAAAGAACCCTGTTTAGCTGGCTATCTGCTCTTGTTTGATCTTAGGCCAAGCAATGTGTATAATCCATCTAGAACTAGTAGTCTGTGAAAATCATGAGTGAGTGAGAGAGACAGAGAAACCAATAAATCCCTTCATAAATACTAGGTACCAATCGCCAGGCCCAAAACCCGGGTCTAATAACTCCTCTCTTTATTGAAAATAGACAACATCTATCACCAACATTATTGCACCCCCGATAGCCTAATACTATTACTGTGCAATGTTTGATTTCCTCAGTGGAATTTAGAACGAATCTATGCCACTTGCACTTTGGAGGTACTTGTGCATTTATGATTTTATCAAGTGTATTCTCTGGCGGGTTCTGTATATTTGTTGAGTAAATTGTCGTTCTTCACCCCTTGGACGATTTTGTTCATGTTGAGAGCATTTTGCTTAATGGATTACATAGAGTATTAGATGATACTTAGTAAGTTGTTTTGGAGCATATTGTTTGGTTCCAATCTGCAATTACCTACGTATTATATTTCAATGGGACATTCTAATGTTAGAGAATGTTATCTGCTAAAGAACAGGAAATGGCAAGGCCGCAAGGGTGGTGGGTGGAACACAACATGCATGCATTATTCATGCATGTTGCGCAACTGATCGGTGAGAAGGATATTTTAAAATCATGTCAGACATGCCATTTACTGCAAATATATGATTAAAGGATGGGGTATACATTCTGACTAGTATCATGAGACCACCATGTTCATTCCAAGCTTGAACGAAATCCATTAGTTGCTTTCTTTCTGTTCTCAAGAAATAAAGAAGTAAATCTGTTCACTGTTTGTACTTGCCCCTACCTACTACAAATTCAATTCTAGCCTTTTCATATAGAAAGACTTTTCAATATAATCTAGAGACAATCTTAAGATTCCAGCTTAAAATCTCCGTTTATGTTTCCTATATCAACTGAAGCATGTGAATTGAGCAGTAGATTACGACACATGTGGGGACTGTATCCTCATATGATAGTAGCAGCACCTATCTGTGTAGGGAAAGTGCACCATGGAGATGTTCTGGCCCAGCTAGCTAAATCATCATCCATGATCCAAAAAAAAAAAAAAAAAAAAGGAAAACAAGAGCTTCTAGGAAGGTTTATTGGTGAGGGTCCATAGCATACACGCTAGGGCCATACAACTAGATGCAAAGGTTGAACAGACGTAGAAATTAGCAACGTTGGAAATTAGTTTGTAGTTTTGGGCTGGACGAGCAGATAACAAGCTCTAAGTACATTAGTTTGTGGGTAAGATTGTCCAAGCGGCTGAGGTCCTAAGAATAGAGTTTAGTTTACACTCAAATTATTTAAACATGCCCAAAAAATAACAAAAAGAAAAAAAAAAAGACCTCTCGCACCACTCCACATGGTGGGCCCTAAAATGGTCTCCCTTCAAATTCAGGGCTGGGTTGCACAGACGCGCCAGTTTTGGGCACGAGTCTGTATCTGACTCGTGTCGGACACATACGCACCCACGACGCGCGTACGACGCGGTCAACTCGGTCAACTCCCTCAACTCTCTCATTTCAAGTGAAAATTCAATACAAAAATTATTGATCTCCCTCAGATTCAAACTCATAACGTCATAATCCCAGCTAGGGAGCTTAACCATTGAACAATACACCCTTTTAAGTAAGTTGTATATACTATATATGCATACTTTGTTATTTTCAATATTTTATACTACATCACCTAGCATTAATTTCATATATTAGTATATTTAAAATTTATATTTACTAAATATATAAACGTGTCCGCGTCCTACATTTTTGAGACCTCGCTCGTGTCCGCGTCTATGTCGTGTCGTGTTCGCGTCTCCGCGTCCGAGTCCGTGCAACCCAGATTCAGGGTGGAAGCTACCTTAATGTAAAAGGTCGGTTTTTGTTTTGTCAATTTAATCGGTATGTGTGCAAGAATTGTAATTTGATTCCAAATAGTTGTTATGTTACGTATTCTGGGTGGTTCACGCTGTCTTTGATGTCGAGCTATGTCAAACTATGTAATATTCTATTTTTGTACTTGTATACTGCAGGGATGGATTTTCTATTCCATATCCTAGTTAGCAATTCGCCGAACTATTCGCGAATGATTCGCGAATCTTCCATATAAGTGTATGTTTGTAATGTTTTTTTTTTCATGTAAAAGTATGTGTTGTCAACAAAAACAGTTTGGATTGTCATTTGATGTTTTTTTTCTCCTAACTATCTGTCGATGAATTTTCATGGTCACGTATTTCAATCAAAAATCTCATAGTCCAATTACTCTTGTATGATCTTTGGTGCTCTTCCTGAGTTGTTTTTCTTGGCTATAACTTAGTTTCATAGGCGCCAAAAGTTAGTTGATATTAGTACAAAACACGCTCAGGCTAGCAAAATATAAGAAAAGTCATTTTCAGTAAGTTTCAATATTCTTTCGACCACGGTCTATGAATCTCTGTATTTCTTTTCTCACTATAGATTTGAAGAAGGTTATCCCGCCAGCTCTCTAAGTTTTTATTGAACAAGTCAATCTCTAGATTGTGAGTTACTTTTGAGGCAGACGACACTCTTTGAGTAAGTCCAACCTTCTGATTTAAACTTTTTATGTTTAAACTCTGTCACGTCTAAACGATCACCTTTTATAGTGTCATGTTTAGAGGTGAGTTTTTTATCCTGTAATGAGGTATTTTGATCAAACAAGTAGTTACAGGTGTTTCTCTTTCAAAAAGATTTTTTTTTTCTCAGGGTTTACGTTCACAAGGCGGTCATTAAAGTCGTACTTTTGAGAGTTCCAATAAGGTACATCTTCAAAAGGAGTTCTAGATGACAAGGAATACTTATTAGAAGAACGTTGATTTCTCTAGAAAGCTTTCAATTGTTGCCTAATCAGATCAATATCTATATCCGATTCATTATCACAACCTTTTCCAACCTTAAGAGTTTTAAAAGGAAGCAATATATGAAGTGACCTTAGAAAACATCGGTGTGTATATGAAGTGTCCATTTGGTTTGGATTAGCCACAAACACAGACTGTTAGGTCTTTTCGGTGTTTGTCGGGCTCTGATACCAATTGAAAAGGAGGGGATACCAAGGTACACCACCAACTGTCGATCACGAACCAAATAGACAATTATCCTTTGTAGAATCACGGAGATGTGTCACAAGGCAAAGCTAAATAAGTTTAGTTTTAATACCCAAATATCCACAAGTAATAAAACTTGACTTGTTCACGAAGGTGAACTGGAATCTAAACAAGACAAGTCTTGTCAGGGTATGCAATCATCACCACTTGCAATACTTTATTATAATGATAAACAATATAATGCAGAAATAAAGTAAAGCAAGACACCAAAGCTTTTGTTACTGAGGAAACTACAATCATCAGAAAAAACCTGAGACCTAGTCCAGTTTTGAGCACCACATTGTATTAAGCCGCTACAAACAATAGCCTACTATCATATTTCGTACTGGGGTGTAGTTAAGACCGGACCTGCCCTACAAGCGATTCATCTGTAGTCGCACTCCTTATGTATCTTGTACCTTGCAATATCCTAAGCACTTGATTCCCCTAGTGGTCACCAAAGGTAACTCAGTGAACCACAAGAAGCTGCTTCAGCCGCAATAAAGACTTTACACCAAAAGCGTCCCCCAACGATAATGGCAAAACCAAGATTCCTCTTTTGGATGAAAACTTTGGTGAACAGAATCTATATAGAGCTCAGAGATAAAAACCCTAGCTCAATAGCGAACAAAGAAAATTTATTCCGAAACTATTACCCACAAGGTCAATTGATATTAACTCGAGTGATTCCCTTGCAAGATCTCCTTAGGACATACAAGCACACGACGCCTAAGTGAAATTTTTTATCCTGATTGGTTATCTTTACGTATCGCAACTTTCGTTGTATAAGACGACCAATCAACAAGAACAAAACTATCAATTAAGATAAGTTTAAAACTTGTGCTTCTCGGATCCCCAAAGAGAAATATTTTTAGTCGAAACCGATAAAACGGTTTGGAGGTGATAATGTAACTTAATGTTACACGTAGGTGTAAGGGATGCGTTTAACATTGCATTGCCTCTCTATTTATAGTGATCATTGAGACATAGTTGCTTACAATAAAGCTAACTTGAGATTCAAGTATTCTCATTAATAAGGAAGGAACTCTCTAAGTGTGCCAATAATAAACTTGTTACCTTAGATAATTCTTTATTAACGATGAGCACTTCCAATTAAATCAAGGCATTACTAATAATAGCTTGCAAGTAATTACCAAAGATAATTTACTTACAATAATACCATAAATTAACCAAACATAGGTGACTTACCACAATTAACGAAATTACTCTTCTTAAGGGATTTCCTTAATAAAATCTAATGGTAAATGTAGTAGTTTCATAGTTCAAGATCACAACTTAATAAAATTAAGTTAGATCAATAAAGGAAAGAAAACCTTGATCTCATTCACGCAAAAGTAGTGTCACGAGTACTACTAATATGTGTGAAAAGATTGTCTCAAAATTAAAGAAGAATAGTGCTTAAAATAGCCTTGCGAAGACCATAACACATAAGCCTACAAACTGGTCAACCGGCTCGGACCGAATCACACCATTGGGTTCGTGAACCTAAAATCAAAGTTTGGCGAACCTAGTTGCCTAAAAAGTGACTTTTTGGGATTTTGCACTATATAGGTTGGCGAACCTAAAACCAAAGGTTGGCGAACCTATGCACCAAAGTTTGGCGAACCTATATGCAAAGGTTAGCAAACCCATAGCTTAATAAGCTTGTTATTGCCGAACCTAAAAGAAAAGGTTGGTGAACCTTTAGTAAATTTCCCACATAGGTTAGCGAACCTAATGCCCGTGAGTTAATTAGAAGATTACTCTTCAAATTCCAAACTAAGTAAACTTAGATTGTACTAACTCAATGTTGCAATCATAAATCCCGAATATCTGTAGCTTAATCAAGTAGGCCTTGATTTTCACACTCAAGATTATCATCGAGATGAATCAAATCTTGGGAAGGATATTCTTCTTCAATTTCACTATTGTCATCAATGATTCTAGACAGACAACACCAAAACAACTTTGTTAGAGCATGGCTCGGTCAACCTCACTAAGTATTGGTATGTCAAGCTTATTTGTCAAATTTAGTGATCAAAACTCGAGCGCTTGAAACACACATTAGGTAAAGACTTCATTAAGTTAGCTTTAGGTGAAAGATGTTGGAGGGATTTAGAGACACTACATTCAAGAGGTTAGTGAATCTAAATAATGTGTTTCCATTATACTTTACACTTGTGCTACAAAATACAAAACATAACTTAATGATTGAGCTTTACGTTATGACCTGATCACTTGTGATCAATGTGTCTTAAGAGATAACTCCACGATATCGCTTGCGATACTGCTGTTGTAGTTATGACATTTTATATTGCTTAGAGCTTTCTTTTCTTCTCCATCTCTAAGTGATATCAGGTTTTTCCTAAAACCTACGAGTTGGATAATAACAGTTTATGATGTTGTCTATGTAGTATTACGAGATAAAATCCATCATAGTATTGTGTCTCGACTTACCTTGTCTGACTCTGTCGAATTGATTAGTATGTATTCGTATGTACTAAAGTAATCGAGATCGTGAATCACTCTTATGTTGTGTAGACTCGACATACTGATTTTCTGGGTTTGAATACTATATTGTTGTTTGGCTCTGATTTCTAGAGTTCGAAATCATGCATTTGATTTTCGACACATGAACATCTAGAGACTAGAATGCCATATCACTTTTAATTTTGAAAACAGATTATTGTTTTCTTTTCTTATGGACTTTAGAGTTCGAAACTGCAATGTAGGTTTTGATAAAACTGACTTTAATTTCCGAAACCTTAATTTGGTTTGGGTCTATGAGGAATTGTGTCCGAAACTTAATCCTAAGTTTTGGTCATAAGAGAATTTGAGTTCGAAACTATGTTTGCTGGCTAACTGTGACTTGAGAATCGAGACCAATGAGTCTTGACCAAGTGAGTTCTAAAAGGTATATAATAAAGACTCTGGGGTTTCCTAAAGGTTTAAGTGAACCGGGAAATATAGCATGTGCCTCAAGTATAAAAAGGTGTGATGCTGAAAACGTCTCTTGACCACATGGACTCTCAAGTTCGACACCAAACATTTGTTATGAATATAATATATGTTTCTTGTTTCGAAACCTTAATCTGGTTTTGTTAAAACAAAATCTAAAGTTCGAAATCAAGTTTTGATTTTGCTATATGAAATCTAGATTTGAAAACCTTAGTTTGGTTTCAGTCATATATGAACTCTAGGATCCGAAACATAACTTTGTGTTAGGGCATTGTCCGGTCAAACCCACTAGCGTTGGTATGTCAAGTCGGTTGTCATTTTAGGTGTCAAAACACAATTCTTGATTTAGCCCACTAGAGTTTAGATTTCGGAATTGGGATATATACAAAGTAGTAGAGACCTTGAAGACAAAGACAGTAAATATAAAGACATCGAATATTCTTCATCGACAAAAGGTTAGTAGGAGTTATGACTTTTATGGAAATTCTTCTATTCTACTTATTCTATCTTTCGAAATAGTCGGCTACTTTAGTAGAGTTATAGCGATTGAGATTTGTATTCTTGTCTATATAACCATGAGTTATGTTAGTATTTGTTCCCAAAATACTAAGTTACAAGATGCAAGATAGATTCGATACTCTTTCCAGTGCAATGGTTTGCTTGCAAATCACATGTAGGAAACGGATAAATCTAAAAGGAGTACTCTAGAGCAGAGTCCAGTGGATTATAGCTGAGGGCGTAATAACACGTCTAAGTACTGGCCCATCCCAGAAATTCCAGCGGATCCAGTTAAACCCTAATCTGAGCGACGGCGGTTCACGAACCGGTTCGTGAACTGTGACTCCGGATATTTCTCCTGAGTTCCAAAACGTTGATATGTACACATACATGTACGTGAACACCAGATTCAATGCATTTGTCATGAATTCAGACGGACGGTTCATGAACCGTCCACGTGGATTTTCTTCTGGAATTCCACGCAGGTTAAACTTCTGACTCCTTTATCTCTTAGTTGTACTTGAGCTTATCAGAATATCTTTTGTGGTCCATCTAACGAATCTCAATGAGTCAATAAGATAAGATTATCTCTGGTATGTTGGATCTCTATCTTGTAGTGTTTTTGAGCTAACAAAACACTTGGCAGATAAATGTTTAAAGATTTCCAATTGAGATAAATCTAGGGTTTCTTTGTGTGCAAGCCAAGTAACGGGTTCGTTTACACGGGCACTTGCTAACTTGTAGGTTAAGAAACTAGTTGCTTTATTCCTAACCAATCTTTCTTATTGAATGCTATAAATAGAGGGTTAAAGAACGAAAACCACAAGCATCAAGCATACGTGAAGTTTCTCTGTGGAATTGATCGTAAACTCTTTACACTTAGGTGTAAGCTTGTTGTGGTATAGTCATCCTCTATTAGGTAGCAGTTCTTCAATGGGATTTACTTGACGACTATAAAGACTTCTCTTGAGAGTTGGGAAGCACAGGTAGGCGATAACGTACCTCTGTGGTTGTTATTAGATTAACCTGTAACCTTGGTAACCTGATCACGTTCTTGTCTATTCTATAGTCCTTCTCTTATGAAATAAGGTTATTCGAGAACTGATACGTTACATATAAGGTTGAAAAGAAGCAACGCAAGGCTGCACTCGGGTTAGCTCCAGTTGTATAAGTTTCTTAAGTGATTCTTTTTACAACTGAGGTAGAGACAAGTTGGGCATAGTTTACTCGGTTTACTTGTCGGCCCCCGCTTGTAAGTAGATTTCCGTATGACCTGGAGCAATATGAAGGATGTCACTTTACGTATGTTAAACTGAAGAGGACAATTCGAAACATACAGTCAGTAATTAAGGTTGCAAAGCCGGTATTGTTGACATAAGCCTTTAACAGCGGTTAAAGCAACTCCTAGGCCTGTAAAAGACGTCATCTAGGGGAATCAAGTCCGTGACGATCTGGGGGGATCTAGAGACTAAGGAGTGCGACAGTAGCCAATTCGCTTGGAGGGCTTGAGTTGGTCTCAATTACATCCCAGACCGAAGTCTTATAGTAGGCTAGTGTTTGGAGACAGTTAGTACTGTGTGGTGTTCAATCTGCACGAGGTTCCGAGACTTTTCTACTGGTTGTAGTTTCCTCGTTAAAAAAATCTTTGGTGTCTTGTGTGTTTTACTTTCCGCATTATATTCTCTGACTATATAATTAAAACAAACACAAGAAGTGTGTTATTAATAACCGTCGAGTTGGTCCATAATCCATCCACGGAATTTGCCAAGATTTATCTTGAGTTGTACCGATCACTTGTGGTCCCACTCCGGTTATCAGATTTGGATGTTGATTTTTGAGATCGTCCATATCTTACCATAAGACTCACGAGCCCAATCAAAAAGTTGGTAGTATTTCGGTACCCCTGCTTTTTCAATTGGTATCAGAGTCGGTAAACACATTAAAGGTGTAACTGTCTGTGTTTAGCGCGGCTTGTGAGTTATGGAACAAAGCATGAAAGCTTGTAACGTACCACCACACTTGAATGTAAAATCAACATCTGAAAGAGAAATCTTAACAGATGACACGTCTGATTTATGGACCGATTTTATTAATTCTCTATGTATTGAAAAACATAGATTAATTAGAAAAGTCGGAGGGCTTTATATCGGGTTAAACATTCAAAGTGAAAAAGTTCATGATTTATTTGAAAAATAGAAAATGCTCAGTAATAAGCCAGATGAAATTGTTCGTGAGAAACATACTATTAACCCCAATCTATCCGGATCAAGTCAATTATTGACAAAAGGGATTCAAGACTCTTATTCAGAATCTAGTCTGAGTCATGACTCAAGGTAAAGATATGGAATCGGGTTCAAACTCCCTTATTCAGAAAACGTGAATATTGAACACCCCTGCACCTTTTGTGGCATGAAAGGTCAGTTCCAACATTTATGCAGTTCCGTCATAACAAAACTCCAAGAATTGAAAGACTTGTATAAAAATGCTCATAAACTCTTTATTGAGTTAAGGAAGCATGTAAGGAATCAAGAAACACCCCCTATTGAGGGAACTCGTGAGTGTGCTTTAGGAGCAATTGCTCTGAAACTTACATCCCCTTTTCAATGGTTCCTTGATAGTGGATGTAGTAGGCACATGACAGGGGATTTATCTTGGTTCGTGAACGTTTATGATTACAAAGGTGGTCCTGTAACCTTTGGCGATAGAAGTTGTTGCTTTATCAGCAAGAAAGGAACTATCAAACTTCTAGGTATTCCCGAGATCCATAATGTTGTCTATATTGAAGGCATGACGACAAATCTTCTCTCTATTAGTCAAATCTGTGAAAAAGGCCACAAGGTTGTTTTCGAGGCAAAGAAATGCGCCATTGAATATAAATCTGGCAATACCATATTTCGTGGTATTCGTGGGTTGAACAGTTGTTATCTACTTGATATCAAGTCCGATCTTTGTTGCAACCTGACTAAGGATGAATCTACCCATCTTTGGCATGAACGATTTGGTCATATCAACTATCGTTTATTGGGGAAGTTAATTAACAAGGAACTTGTTAGAGGTGTCCCCCAAGATACAAGCCAACGTTGATGGTATATGTGGTGCCTGTCAAAAGGGTAAACAAATAAGATTTCCACATAAAGTGTCCACTAGTATAGCAACCAAAGATCCACTTGTATTAATTCATATGGATCTCTTTAGTCATATCTAACAAGTCTCTGTTGGTGGGAATAAATATGCCCTGGTAATGGTCGATGACTACACTAGAATCACATGGGTAGCATTTCTCAAGCACAAGAATGATACCCTAGAAGAGTTTAAGATCATTGTAAATAGAATCCAGAATGAGCAAGGTCGCACAGTTAAGAAAATCAGGAGCGACCGTGGCACATAATTCAATGACACTAAGGTATTTGAATTTTGTGACTCACTGGGTATAATTCAACAATATTCAGTACCTATCACACCTTAGGCTAATGGCGTGGCTGAAAGAAAGAATAAAAATATTCAAGAAATGGCTCGGGTTATGCTTCATAACAGAGATTTACCCTTGAAATTTTGGGGTGAAGCAGTGTTCACATCATATTATCTCATCAGTCGTGTATACTTAAGTTCATTTACCTTGAATACACCATATGAGCTTTGGTACGGTAAGAAACCCAATTTGGGTTATTTCCGTGTCTTTGGAAGAAGTTGTTATATCCTTAAAGACAAAGAACAAAGAGGAAAATTTGACTCAAAAAACGGTGTAGGAATTTTCCTAGGATATGCATTTGACAGTCGAGGGTTCCGAGTTTTTAACACAAGAACTCAAGATACGATGGAATCTGCAAATGTTATCATTGATAACATAACTGGATTTTGTCAGAATAACAGAGCCCCAACAAAACTACCGTCGATTGAAACAGTAGAAAAAGGGCCAACGGTTCACGAACCGTCCACTACTGGTGTAGTTCCGACTGTGATCGAAACAGAGAATGACCACAATAAAGACGATGATGTAAAGGAAAAAGTTGAGCCAATTGCTCCTGAAAAGCCTTTATGGGCCCGTCATAGTCATGTACCTGACGACATTATTGGAGAAACATTCACCACAAAGGTGATGACTAGGCTACAAGCATAAAATACCTGTCATTATGCTTGTTACCTGTCTAATGTTGAACCAAGGAATGTTGATGAACTACATGATTCTGCATGGGTTAATGTTATGCAAGAAGAGCTTAGTGAATTTGAACGACAAAATGTTAGGACACTTGTTGATCGGCCACCAAACATTAATGGTGTAGGTACAAAATGGATCTTCAATAACAAGTCTCATGAGTTTGGTACAGTTATAAGAAACAAAGCAAGGCTTGTAGCTCAAGTTTTCTCTCAAATTGAAGGGATTGACTTTGACGAGACTTTTTCTCCTATAGCAAGACTTGAATCCATCATACTTTTACTTGATCATGCATTTCATCTGAAGATAAAACTCTATCATATGGGCATCAAATCAGCATTTCTTAATGGTGATTTGAAGGAAAAAGTTTTTGTTGCTCAACCGAAAGGTTTTGAGGACCCAACTAATCCAAATAAAGTGTTTCGGCTAAACAAAGCACTTTACGGGGTAAAACAAGCTCCTCGTGCTTGGTTTGGGAGGTTGACAACCTCCTTGTTGGGGAAGGGATTTATCAGGGGAGGTGCCTACAAAACCCTGTTTATAAAATGGTATGGTAAAGATAGTGTGATTGCCCAAATCTATGTTGACGACATAATATTCGGCTCCACTTCTAAAAAACTTACCAAGGAATTTCAGAACTCATTAGTGAAGAATTCCAGATGAGTAATGTAGGGGAACTAAAATTCTTTCTTGGACTACAAGTTCAACAACACGAAAGTGGAATCTACATATCTCAGCAGCAATATGCCAAGGAAATGGTTTCAAAGTTTGGTATGAGTAGTGCATCAGCAAACCAACACCTATGGCAACTACTGACAAGATTAGTAAGGATCTGCAAAGTGATAAGATGGATCAAAAACTTTACAGATCTATAATTGGAAGCCTTTTGTACTTGACATCAACAAGACCCGACATTTCATATAGTGTAGGGTGTTGTGCGAGATATCAGGCTGATCCCCGAATATCACATCTCAATGTTGTCAAAAGGATTATACGCTATGTCAAAGGAATAGTGGGATTTGTACTCACATATACCTTTGAAACCAACACCAATCACGTAGCATATTCTGATGATGATTATGCTAGTAGCAGAGATGACAGAAAAAACACTTCGGGTGGATGCTTTTTCGTTGGGTTAAACCTTGTAGCATGGCACAACAAGAAACAAAACTCACAGTCATTATCCACATGCGAGGCAGAATACATAGTAGCCGGTTCATGCTGCACTCAAATGCTATGGATGAAACAAATGCTCGCAGAGTATGGTATCAAGGTGGGGACTATGAATATATATTGTGATAATACTAGTATTATACGCATTACTGAAAATCCAGTAGAACATTCTAGAACCAAACACATTGATATCCGATATCACTTCATAAGAAATCTCTATGAAGATGAGATTGTTATACTCGAACATCTGTCGTCAAAACAACAACTTGCTGATATACTCACAAAACCATTAGATACAAGAAAGTTTCAACACCTTCGACAATCTATTGGTGTCGTTCTTGTTCATTATAAACAAGATTATATAGTTTGTTAGGCAGAGACAAACTAGATTAAAAACTTCTTCTCCAAAAAGAAGTAAGTATTTGTACATGTCTTTACTTGTAAAGACATATGCTGTTCTTTATTGAATAACACCACATGGGGGAGAGTTCTTAAATGAGCTTGCGCTTAATAACAAATCTTTTTGGGGAGCGTGGATGTGGAATATTAAGAGAAAAGTGTATCTATATTTCTCCAAAGATGAATCAACTTAGAAATCCGCGTTCTGATTTCCTAGCTATGTCATCTTAAACTTGATATGCGAGTACATCCTTGACTTGACTATCTCTATAGGCTTGAAACCCTAAGTCTCAACTAGTTTGTCATATTTTTGTGACAAATAGGAGGAGAAAACATATGGTTTCTTGTTCTTGTGGTTCATAACCATAGGGGGAGAACACTGTGTTAGGGCATTGTCCGGTCAAACCCACTAGCGTTGGTATGTCAAGCTAGTTGTCAGTTTTAGGTGTCAAAACTCAATTCTTGATTTAGCCTACTAGAGTTTAGATTTCGGAAATGGGATATAGACAAAGTAGTAGAGACCTTGAAGACGAAGACTGTGAAGACAAAGAAGACATCAATTTTTCTTCATCGATAAAAGGTTAGTAGGAGTTATGACTTTATGGATATTCTTCTATTCTACTTCCTCTATTCTTTCGAAATATAGTCGACTACTTTAGTAGTGATAATAGCGATTGAGATCGTATTCTTGTGTAACGTGGCCTTGTGTCATGACCAGTGTTTGATCCCACAAATACTGTGAGTACAAGAATGCATGAGATAGATTCGACGCCATGTGTCCATTGCAATGGTTTGCTTGCAAACTGTTAGTTGGATATGGATGAATCTAAAGGAGTACTCTTGAGCAAAGAGTCCATGGATCACAGCTGAGGACGTTCTCACGTCTAAGTTCTGGCTCAGCCCAGTACTTCCAGCGGAATCCAGATTTGACCAAATTTGACAGACAGACGGTTCCCGAACCGGTTTGTGTACCAGACACTCAGAAAATCTCCTGAGTTCGAGATGGCTATTTTGTTCACGTACCAGTACGTGAACCTGACGTGGTCATCTCACTGGATGTCGAGTTTAGTGAATATTCTTTTAGAATTTCACCCTGAATCAAATTCCAAAACTCCTTTATCTCTTAGATGGACTTGTGTAAAACATAAATACCCTTTGTGTTCCATCTAACGATCCTCAATGAGTCAATAAGATAAGATTATCTCTGGTCTGTTGGATTTCTATCTTGAAGTGTTTTTGAGCCAACAAAACACTTGGCAGATAATTCTAAAAAGAATTCCAATTGAGATTAATCTCTATTACTTGGTTGGCAAGTTTAGGGTTTCCTTAACTTGTGGGACAAGTAATTGATTGCTTAATTCCAAAGCAACCTATCTTATTGAGTG
>JAJJMA010156023.1:0-15745 GCA_023529015.1 Papaver nudicaule | reverse complement strand
AAGTTTCCATATAGCGAAACCTAAAGCTTGGTTTCGAAATCTAGATTGTGTTTAACAAAACCTTGGTTAAGGTTTCGAAACAAGAAACACATATTAAATTCTCCACAAATGTTTGGTGTCGTACTTGAGAGTCCATGTGGTCGAGAACTGTTTCGGCATCACACCTTTTTAGCCTCAACGCACATGAATATATTTCTTGGTTCACATAAACCTTTAGGAAACCCCAAGGTCTTTTCAACCTTTTAGAACTCACATGGTCAAGACACATTGGCCTTGATTCTCAAGTCACTGTAAGCCAACAAACATAGTTACGAATCTGTGTTATCTCATTGGTCACAATATTTAGTTTCGGACCAATAGCTTATGAATACGAAAACCAGATTATGGTTTCGAAATCAATGTTTAGTTTTACCAAAACCTACATTGAGCTTTCGAACATTGAAAATTCATAAGTTGAGAAAACACAAATATGGTTTCGAAATCCAGAAGTGAGATATGGCATACGAGATGTTCATATACAGAATCAAATGAATGATTCAGAACTTCAGTATTCAAAGCCAAACCATGACGTAGTATTCGAATCTCAGAACAACAGTATTTCGAGTCTACACAACATAAGTGTGAGTCACGGTCTCTCTTACATTGGCTCATGCAAGTATATGCAATCAATCCGACAGAGCCAGACTAGGTAAGAAGAGTCACAATACTGTGATGGATTAAATCTCGTAGTACTACAGAGATAACATCACATTGCTATATCCAACTCGAAAGGTTTTAGGAAAAACCTTTATATTAACTTAGAGGCGGAGAAGAAAAGAAGGCTCTAAGCAATATGGAACGTCATAACTACAACACAAATACCGCAAGCGGTAAAGTGGAGTTTTCTTAAGGCACACTGATCACAAGTGATCAAGTCATAACGTAAAGCTCGAGATGAGAGTTATGTTTATGTCTTTTGTATCACAAGTGTAAAAGATAATGAAATCGCGTTATTTAGATTCACTAACCTCTTGAATGATGAAGCCGGATGTCTTCGTTTGATCTTCAGTCTTTCTTCAACTCTTCAAGTAGTGATTTAATCCCACCAAATCTTCCACAACCTAAAGCTAACTCTCTCATGACTTCACTTAATTGTGTGTTGTTTAGCGGTTGAGTGTTGATCACTAAATTTGACACCTAAGCTTGACATACCAACACTTAGTGAGGTTGACCGAGCCATGCTCTAACAATCTCCCCCTTTGTCAATTTTAGTGACAAAAACTCTTTACATAGATGAATGAGAAGTTTCAAACCTAAGTTCTACGCTTCGAGTTCTTCTACTCAGCTTGACAGCACACCAATAGTACCTGCAAAATATGTCAGTCTGCAAACAAGATATGTACTATTGAAACATACTGATAACTAATACACTTACTCCCCCTGAATGTAAGTTCGGATGTCTATCAATGTCCGATGTATTGTTATCACCTGTAGCACAACGAGAAAGTCCAAAGTGCTAGTAACATCTAGTATTACTCCCCCTTAGTTAATGCTTTCATTCATTTTCCAATATACGCGCAGGCATTTTTCTCCCCATATGACACTGCTTAATGTCAAAGGCCAAGCACTGAACGAAGTCAAGCTATCAATATTTCTCCCCCTTTTTGTCAAAAATAATTGACAAAGGGTCTCGAAAATATCTGGGTTCGAGATAAATGCCCAACATATAAGAATGATTGCAATCACAAGGGTCAGCATTTCGACAAGTTACACAATATATATATATATGATAAGCTCAAACAACCTGTCAGGAAATATAAAAGATATAAGCAGATATAAATTATATTCCATGTACATTCCACAACCACGCTCCCCTAAAGATATATTCTATTAAGCACAAGTTCACAAAAGAACTCTCCCCCGTTGGTTGTCATTCCCTCGGACATGAGAACAACGGAATAGTCTTTGCCAGAGAAAGACTTAGATCTGGTTTTGGTTTTTCGAACACGTCCGTAGTCATACTAGATTATACCAAAACCACTGATTTATGCGTATACTATAACTCCTAGTCGTGAGACACAAGGATATCCAATAGTATTGTGACTAGCATAAAATTGATCTCCTCCTTGCATAGTTATACTTATACCTGCAACAAAGTTATTAGTACAAACATAACAACCACAAACATAAGGAGGCCAATGATATCAAGATATTAAAACAATTAAAGATCATCTCCATAGGGGATAAATGAATTATCTTGATAACCTGCAACATACATCCATAATAGATTCAGAAATATTAACTCAATGTTGCAATCGAAACTTGCGCAATATTTAAGTTTTCTGATTTTCCAATTTTAATATTTTTCAGAAAAATGATTCGAAACTGCGTAAACACATACAATATATAATTTTTCAAATTAATTATTTAAAAACTGAATCGAAACATGCGTAAGAAAATACTAGATCTTATTTTTATTGCATCATAATTTCGAGAACAGTTGTAGATTCATTTTTGCTGCATTTAAAAAGTTCATTCAGGATTAGCCACAGGATTCTGCGCTTCATTTTTAGCCTTAAACAATTCTCCAAGATGATAGACTTGTTGATTCATAATTGTTTCTTGCATCTGAACAGTTTTAGTGAAACAATCAGCGAGAACACGCATATCAAGTTTGATTTGCTCCCATGCAGTAGCAGATTGTTCTACAAACATGTTGTTTCTCTGTTCCAGTTCTTCCTTCTTTGCAGCATAGTATCTTTTTATCTTTCTTCGACCAATAGGTTTCTTATCATCAAGAGATAGATCAATGAGACCATTGGAGACAGATACAGCATTAAGAGCATTAGAGGTTGAAGATACCAATTCCGGATTCATGGTAGTCTTGAGAGAAATCTTACACACCATTTATACTTATAGTATCAAAGATATATAAATATTTCCAGGAATATCTCAAAAGGATTTTTCGAAACTAATTAGCAAATATTTTCGAACTTTTAATTTTAGATACAGGATAATTTTGCGAAACAGTTTTTCAAAAATAAATAATTTGAAGATATTTTTAGCATATAATTTTTTGAAAAATATCATGAGAATTTCTTTATTAATTGTACAAAATCTCCCCTTTTTAAATTTTAAAAAAAAAACAGTAATTTTTTGAGTTCGAAATACTTGTACTAGTTTCCCTTTTGAGTATGAACTTCTCACCTTCTGTCTCACAAGAGTTGATAGAAGCTGCATCTGAGGATAGAACAAGGGATGAAGATACAAGAGTCGTCGTTCTGAAACTGTTAAGGTGATCAATAAGTCTATTGGTCTTCTTTTGTAACCATTTAGAATATTTTACTTTGTTTTTGAAGATTGTGCAATTGCTAAAGGTATGACAGTTATTTTACAGAATAAGCAATATTGCTTTTCCGGATCGACGGAATCAAGCATAGGAGTATCCTCTTGGTTACTTGAACAAGTTAGCGAATCTGCAGAATTAGACACAGTATTACTAGATACAACAACAGTAAATGACAGGTTCGAAACCTCCTCATCATCAGTCTCATACTCATCCAAAGATTCTTCCAATGTTACTGCCAGGGCTCGCGTACCAGTGTATTTTCTGGTATTTGGACATTCTTTCGAATAGTGACCGAAACCTTTACACGTAAAGCATTGAGGTTGGTCATCACTGTCCTCTTTTGGTGGATCCCTTTTTGGAGTAACACGATCATGAGGTCGATGTGTGTTGGAAATATTTTTAACGAGCCTCTTGTTTCGGCGTTTAAGTATATCACGAAATTGTCTAGTAATAAGAGACATAGTAGAGTTTAGTTCTTCCTCAGATTTTTCGTCCAAGACATCATCACATTCAGTGCTGGGATTATGTTTTCTCTTTTTAGAAGATCCTACTTCATTCCTTTTAGCATTGAATGCAATGTTGTCCCTTTTTGACACATTGTGCTCATGATCGAAAATTCTGAGTTTACCTACCAGTGTACTTCGGGTGAGTTTGGACAAGTCAGTATTTGCTTCTAGGATTGCATGCTTTTTAGCTTCGTACCTGAATGGTAGATCCCTGAGTATCTTACACATAATATCCTTCTCTGTAATAGCTTTCCCCAAAGAGAATGAGGCATTAACTATCTCAAATAGTCTAAGGTGGAATTCCTCGAAGGTGTCGTCATCACTCATACGAAGATTTTCCCAATCCGAAGCAAGAGTCTGTAGCCGGGCTTATTTTTCAGAGGTATTCCCTTGAAAGACGGTTTCCAATATGTCCCAAGCCTCTTTCGAGGTTTCACACGTAGACACGTGATGATAAAGATCAGGAGTAACCGCATGAATAATGACATTCAATCCATCAGAATTTTTCTTGACTTTTGTTTGCTCATCGCCTTCTAGATCAACTAGTTCTTTATATTCGGACGTAGAACCATTTTTATAAGGACGAGAATAGCCTTTGACAACCAACGTCCAGGTTTCAAAGTCTCTAGACAAAAGAAAGGACCGCATAAAGGATTTCCACCAGAGATAGTTTGTCCCGTCAAATCTTGGAGGCACATTGACTGAACTGGAATCATTATTCTTATTCATGGTTATTCTTATAGATTGGATCGAGCCAAACACAAATTGTTAGATCTTAACGTGTTTGCCTGCTCTGATACCAATTGAAAAGACGAGGGTACCGAGTACACCACCAATCTTTTATTTTAGTCCACCTATAAGTCAAACCTTGAACGGTTCTTGTAATCAAGAACTCAAGAACAAGATCTCCTCCAGATCTGATTGATTCACACGAGGGAGTCAATACAAGAATCCGAAAGTCTATGTTAATCAACCAAGTACGATACTTTAATTATAAATGATAACTCAAATATAATGCGGAAGTAAAGTAAAGTACACACAAGATTTTGTTAACGAGGAAACTACAAACTCGTAGAAAACCCCCGGGACTTAGTCCAGTTTTGAATACCTTAAGAATTAAGCCGCCAACACACTTACTCTCAGACTTCGGACTAGCTGGTGCAGACAATATGACCCTAATACGACTATTAGTCACAAAGATTTCCCCTCAGTATTTCTACGCCTCCAACCACAGCAAGGTGGTCACGCACATGTACTCCCTACGCAAACAAACGTCCTTTACTATCTTACGCAAGAGTTGCCTCACAGCCCGTCGCGAGGACTATCGCTACCCAACCTCCAATCAGACGATTACAACCTTAGTGGACAACAACCAAATAGCGGCAGGTCAAATCGCTAGATAATATCCTTGGTAACTAACAGATATTTCACCGAAGTTGTTTTACACCAAGAGCGAGGATAATGAGTTTACTTAGGCAATAAACACCTCGAGATATCGATCAAGGTTTCAAAACCTAAACTCCCGAAAGAGCAACCTTGTCGTCCCAGTTGGAATCAAGCAGATAGCTGTAACAAGTACGATATGATATGACCTTGAAGAACGGTGTACTTGCAAAGAACAAATCCAATAACAGCGAACCTTATTCCACTCAATATCTATAGTTTAGGCACACAAACCGAAAGCGCCTTGCTGAGAAATCCAGGTTAATAGATAAATAGTATGTTCTAATCACAACGATCTTGAGTGGCCTTATAGCAGAAGAGAAGGACCACAGAATAAACAAGATCGCAAGGTTTGATACACGTGATATAACAGAACACAAGTACAATACAAAGAAAGCTAGTAAACATAAATTAGTTTCCCGTAAGAGGTACTTCTAGGCTTCTCGATCCCTAGAGAATACTTTCACGCAATTCTAGACCAAGAGCAAAAGCTCAAAGGTAACTGAAAAGAAAAGCGACAAACACAAGCTTACAATTCCGAAGAAGAGCTTGGTAGAGGGATAAAGCTTTTAGGAGAGATACCAATCCTATTTATATTGACTAAGGCTTAGCTTTGAAATGAGGCAAACTTAGTTTCGAAAATTCCACAAAGCACATTTACATATTAATTCCGAAATTCCCCATTTAGGCTCATAAAATTTAATGAGATCTAATACTCTAGCATTTTACATTTATGAAAAATATAATTCATAAAGAAAATATATTTTCAAAAGATGTTTAGCCAAGAGCAATCAAAGCAAATAATATTCATAAGGTATATTTGGATATCTCTTTTAATTCGAAATATAGCGCTTACCAAATATGCTCTCTGGGAAAGAGCTCATTTCGAAACGTGTCATTTTGTTTCGAAAATCTCCTTAGATATTATTACTTCCAAATGTCGTCATCATCTTTAACAATGTCGACATTACTTCCTTGGTATTACTGGGCTAACCAGATGAACCTAGGTGGAAGTGGGATCTGGTCCAACGTGGTTCAACGTTCCGCATAAACGTATCATAACAGACGTGGACACGCCTTGTGTGTTAAGCTTAAGTGAACACGTAGGTTCAACAGACATTCCGAATCACGCAAATAGATATACCATTGAAGTACGGTGCAAGATTCCACGAGTAATAGCAAAATGTTAAATCTCTTGTATTCTTGATTCCAATATAGATGTCACGTTAATGATATCCAAGAATTCAAATCAAAACATCAAATGAATATTTGATCGAGTACTAAAATCATACGAAGATTTTAATCACGTACAATATTGATCAGAAATCATGTGTCTACCTATCTGAAGCGACTAACCATATTTATGATGATGACTCAATCTCACTTTAGTTGTACATTAAAGATGAACGAATTCAAACTTCAAACCGAGAATATCAAACTCATTAATTCGTTGATGCACAAATCAAAAAGGTAGAGTTTGAACTTCGAAGTTATTCATTCTCAGATAACCATATTATGGTTTCGAAACGTACATTCTGTTTTGGCAGAAACCAAATTAAGGTTTCGAAACCTAAAGTTCATTATATGACCAGAACCGTATTAAGGTTCCCAAATCAAGTTTCCATATAGCGAAACCTAAAGCTTGGTTTCGAAATCTAGATTTTGTTTAACAAAACCTTGGTTAAGGTTTCGAAACAAAAAACACATATTAAATTCTCCACAAATGTTTGGTGTCGTACTTGAGAGTCCATGTGGTCGAGAACTGTTTCAGCATCACATCTTTTTAGCCTCGACGCACAGGAATATATTTCCCGGTTCACATAAACCTTTAGGAAACCCCAGGGTCTTTTCCACCTTTTAGAAATCACATGGTCAAGTCATATTGGCCTCGATTCTCAAGTCACTGTAAGCTAACAAACATAGTTACGAATCTGTGTTATCTCATTGGTCACAATATTTAGTTTCGGACCAATAGCTTATGAATACGAAAACCAGATTATGGTTTCGAAATCAATGTTTAGTTTTACCAAAACCTACATTGAGGTTTCGAACATTGAAAATTCATAAGTTGAGAAAACACAAATATGGTTTCGGAATCCAGAAGTGAGATATGGCATATGAGATGTTCATATACAGAATCAAATGAATGATTCAGAACTTCTGTACTCAGAGCCAAACCATGACGTAATATTCGAATCTCAGAACATCATTATTTCGAGTCTACACAACATAAGTGTGAGTCACGGTCTCTCTTACATTGGATCATACAAGTATATGCAATCAATCCGACAGAGCCAGACTAGGTAAGAAGAGACACAATACTGTGATGGATTAAATCTCATAGTACTACCGAGATAACATCACATTGCTATATCCAACTCGAAAGGTTTTAGGAAAAACCTTTATATATTAACTTAGAGACGGAGATGAAAAGAAGGCTCTAAGCAATACGGAACGTCATAACTACAATACAAATACCGCAAGCGGTAAAGTGGAGTTATCTTAAGACACACTGATCACAAGTGATCAAGTCATAACGTAAAGCTCAAGATGAGAGTTATGTTTATGTCTTTTGTAGCACAAGTGTAAAAGATAATGGAATCGCGTTATTTAGATTCACTAACCTCTTGAATGATGAAGCCGGATGTCTTCGTTTTATCTTCAGTCTTTCTTCAACTCTTCAAGTAGTGATTCTAAATCCTACCAAAATCTTCCACAACCTAAAGCTAACTTTCTCATGACTTCACCTAATTGTGTGTTGTTTAGCCGTTGAGTTTTGATCACTAAAGTTGACAACTAAGCTTGACATACCAACACTTAGTGAGGTTGACCGAGCCATGCTCTAACAGATTTTCCTTTGTTTTTGTGACGAGTGTTGTGGTTAATTAACTTTTAAATTTTGTTTGCCTTGGTGTACTTTGCCTTGAAAATTTGTTTTTCTGGGCATTTTAGCTGCATATTTTACTTGGTTAACATCTAAAACTCTAAGACTTCTTTGTTTTCTAACTGTGAATTATTACAAAAATCAAAAAATAAATAAATTAGACTCAATATCAATGTTTAGAACGCAAAAAGTAATCAGAAAAATAAATCAAAAGAACTTGGGGTTTTTGGAGTTTACCATTATCTATTTTCTTTTAACCATCACATATCTTGGTAACATCGGCTTCAAGTATGGCTCCTTGGCAAAATCTAGTTGGATTGCCAAATCAAGTTGGGTTGCAATTTGTGCCATATAGTTAGAAGAATAGAGATAAATCAATAGAAATTTTGGTGTAAAAATTGTGAAAAAGACGAGGGTACCGAGTACACCACCAATCTTTTATTTTACAACCTATAAGATCAACCTTGAACGGTTCCTGTATTCCAAGAACTCAAGAAAAAAATCTCTTTCGTTACTGATTGAATCACACAATGGGAATCAATACAAGATACCGAAAGACTATGTCAACATACAAGTGTGATACTTTAATTATAAATGACAAGTCAAATATAATGCGGAAATGACGTAAAGTACATACAAGAATTTTGTTAACGAGTAAACTACAAACTCGTAGAAAATCCCCGGGACCTAGTCCAGTTTTGAATACTCTTAATAATTAAACCGCCAACACACCTACTCTTAGACTTAGTACTAGTTGGTTAAAACAATATGTTCCTAATACGACTATTAGTCACAAAACTTCCCCTTAGTATTCCTACGTCTCCAACCACAACAAGGTGATCACGCATATGTACTCCATTAAGAAAATAGACGTCCTTTACTATCTTTCTTAAGAGTTGCTCCACAGTCCTTCGGGAAGACTATCGCTACCAGACCTCCAGTTGGACGACTACAACCGTTACGGACAACAACCTAATAGCGGCATGTCAAAACACTAAATGATGGTAACTAACAAATATTTCACTGAAGTCTTATTACACCAAGAGCGAGGATATTTAAGTTTACTTAGTAATAAACCCCTCGAGATATCAAACAAGGTTTAGAAAACAAACTCTCGATATTAATCAAAGAGTAACCTTGCCGGCCCAGTTGAAATCAAGCAATTTTGGATGCATACAATATGATGACCTTGATGAACAAAGTACCTGCAAAATAAAACAATCCAAAATAACGATCATGATTCCACTCAATATCTATTAGGTTGACACACAAAGCGAAGAGGCTTGCTTACAAATCCAGGTCAATAGATAAAGAGATGTTCTAATCACTACGATCTTGAGTGGCCTTATATCAGAAGAGATAGACATTAGAATAAACAAGATCGTAAGACTTTGATAGACGTGATAGAATAGAACACAAGTACAGTACAAAGAAAACTAATAAACATAAACTAGTTTTTTTTAAACAGGTACTTCTAGGCTTCTCGATCCCTAGAGAAGACTTTCACTCTAATCCGGACGGAGAACAAAAGTTCTAAAGGAATAGCGGGTATCGCAAGTTTACATTTCTGAAGAATTAAACTTTGTAGAGGACAAAGCTTGAAGGAGTCATACAGACTCTTATTTATATAACCAAGGCTTAGCTTTGAAATGAGGCAAAGTAATTTCGGAAATTCTTCTAAGCACATTTATTTTAATTCTGAAATTCCTCATATAGATTCATTGCATTTAATGAAATCTAATACTTTAGCATTTTTACATTTAACAAAAGATATTCCATTAAATGTTTAGCCAAAACCAAGATAAATAATACTAATTAAGATATATTTAGATATTTCATTAATTCAAAATATGGTGCTTACAAAATATACTCCCTGGGATAGAGTTCATTTCGAATATGTGTCCTTAGATTCGAAAATCATCGTAAGGTATTATTACTTCCAAATGTCGACATCATCTTTGATAATGTCAACACCACTTCCTAAGGATTAACTGGAGGGGCCAGATCTATATCTTAGGTGGAAGTGGGATTAGGTACAAATGGCTTACGTTAGAACAACGGATTGCAGAGATGGACCAAGCCTTGTGTGTTAAGCTAAAGTGAACACGAGGTTCAAGGACATTTCGAATCATACAATAAAAGATATACCATTGAAAGTACAATGTATGATTCTCTGAGTAATGTTGTACCACATGAATTCCAGATTCCAATGTAGATGATCACGTTAATGATATCCGAGAATTCATATCAAACACCAGTATATACTAGATTGGGTACTTGAACGTGTAGTATTTAAATAGCTACAAAGATCACAATTTAAACACTGATAGTGGTGATTAGAAATCATGTGTCTACAAGCAAAAGCAAGACGAACCATATTTCTAATGATGACTCGGGCAGACTTAGTTGTACATCGAAGATAAACTAATTCAAACTTCAAACTGAGAATATCAAACTCTTTAATTCGTTGAAGCACAAATCAAAAAGGTAGAGTTTGAACTTCAATATACGTTTTCTGAGACAATCTTATTTAGGTTTCGAACTGTACATTTTGTTTTAGCAAAAACCCAAATGTTAGGTTTCAGATTCTAGAGAACATATGAACAAAACCAAAGTATGTTTCCGAAATCTAGATTCCACGTAGCAAAATCAATTCTTGATTTCGAACTTTATATTTCTTGTTCAACAAAATCGTATTTAGGTTTACAAAGAACTCATATTTAGTTCGTTACAAATGTTTGGTGTCGAAATTGAGAGTCCATGTGGTCAAGAGACGTTTCACCATCACACCTTTTTGTCCTTGACGCATAGGAATGTTATCCAGTTTAATAGACCGATCACTTAGTACTCACATGGTCAAGACCCATTTTGTTTTTGATTCTCAAGTCATGGTTAGCCAGCAAACATAGTTTCGAACTCACGTTTTCTTATGGTCAAAACCTAGATTCAGGTTTCGAACTTAAATTAGCTGGACCAAAACCAGATTATGGTTCCAAAACTTAAAGTTCATTTTACCAAAACCCACATCGTGGTTTCGAACTCTAAAGTCCATAAGAAAGAAAACCAGGAATATGATTTCGAAATCTAAAAGTAATATGGCATATATAGATCTCATATGTCCAAAATCAAATGTGTTTGAGCATAGCTCGGTAGAACCCACTGGCGTTGCTATCTCAAGTCAGTTGTCAAGTTTAGTTGACGAAATCTCAATCCGTGATTATGTCTACAATATCATTTCGGACTAGGATAGGTTAAGTATTCGAGACGAAGACTATTGCAGATGAAGACCAGACCTTACAAACTTGATACTAATCGTCTTTATCGAAAGGTTATAAATGTTTTCCTTTTGGTTTATTTACCATTCTATCAACAAAATAGTCTAAGATATTGTTTATAGTGATCCCTAAGGATCGAAGACTAATTCTCTAAGCATTTAGATCATTAAGTGATCAATGCATAAGTAAAATGTGAGAATAGAGCTAGTTCTTAAATTACACCTGACCAACGTCCGCGTTCATGAACGCGTTAATATGTTGGACGGTAAAATTCCTGAACTCGGTTGTTTTTCATGAACGCGTTCATATAAGAGTTTAGAAATTCCCGAACTCAGTAAAACAACACATGAACGCGTTCATATAAGTCATGGATAAAAAGTTCTATATTGAGGTTTTTGCCTTTTGTGAATGGATTCTCGAACTTGTTCACAATAAGGCCCATGGAGCTCTTGTCCACAATAGTCTTTTACGTTCGTGTATACTTACATGGACTCCATAGCGTGGTCTACTTATTTAAGCATTGTTATCCTTCGATTTGATCAAGGCGACTCTTGTCACGACCTTTAGGTTTTCACCAACGGGTTAGAAGAATACTGAGTTGGACCTCATTGCAAGCCTATGGACTTTTCTAAGTTTGGAAACTTGCTTGAGTGCTACTCAAGGTTGTTTAACTTTAAAGCAAAGCCTCCCTTGACGATCATTATAAATAACTGACCTTCTGCAAGATACAAACCAACCCTCTACACATCTGTGTATCCTTGCATAAAGGTTGGTCGTCATCTCGAAGTCCTTTTCTTGGACTACGACTAATTGAAAGACTTCACTTGAGGATCGTGAAGCACAGGTCGGAAGTAAAATTCCTGAAACTGTATCTTAGGTCGATTGTTTTGTTGCGTTCAATTCAATCAATAAAGACCAAAGACTTGATAGAAGCTTCGTAAGGCTGCACTCGGTGTTTTAAGTCCTAGAAGCTCCATAACGCAATTCACAAACTAGGTTTAATACTAAGTTCGTCACGCGTTACGATGTAAAACTTAGGCTAGATCAATAAACCCTACTCAGTAAATCGATATCCATTAACCTTGACTTTAAGTCTAAAGGAAATCACTTCTTTGTTGAAAAACAATCGAGTGCAACCAGACGTCCTGTTAGAGGCAGGGTAGCGCTAGTCTTCACGAAGGACTGTGGAGCAACTCATAGGCCTGTAAAGGACGTCAGTTAAGGGAATCAAGTGCGTAGGCTTCTGCGGGAGTCAAGAGACGTAGGAGCATAACGGTAGTTGAGTTGGTTAGAGGGTTAATTCAGTCTCGATACATTCTAGTCTGAAGTCTGATAGTAGGCTAGCGTATGTATTCATTTAATACTGTGTGTGTTCAAATCTGGACTAGGTCCCGGGATTTTTCTGCGGGTTGCGGTTTCCTCGTTAACAAAACTTCTGGTGTCTTACATTACTTTTACCTTCTGCATTATATTGTCTCTGATCTATATAATTAAAGTATTGCAAGTTTGTTGATTCTAACCCTTGAGTGAATCAATCTCTATTGAGATCTACAAGAACTTGTTCTTGTTAGGATTCAGTTTTTGAACAAAGAATTGTACTCGGTTGTTGCTTGAATATTGATTTGTGAGATCGTTTAAGTAACCTAATCAACTAGGTTCACGAATTCAAATTTTGGTGGCATATTCTTGTCCACAATTTTCTTTAGGTAAGTGTATTCTTACATGGACTCCATAGCATGGCCAGCTTGCTTAGCCGTTTGTTATTCTTCGATCCGGTCAAGGCGAGTCTTCTCACGGCCGTTAAGTTTTTAACCAACGGGTTAGAAGAAGATTGAGTTGGACTTCAATGCAAGCCTATGGACTTTTCAAAGTTCGGAAACTTGCTTGAGCCTCACTTAAAGTTGCTTAACTTTAAAGCAAAGCCTCCCTCGATGATCAATATAAATAGATGACCTTCTGGAAGATACAACTTCAATCCTATACACATTTGTGTATCCTTGCATAAAGGTTGGTCGTCATCTCAAAGTCCTTTTCTTGGACTACGACTATTTGAAAGACTTTACTTGAGGATCATGAAGCACAGGTCGGAAGTAAAATTTCGGATCCTGTATCTTAGGTCGATTGTTTTGTTGCGGCCAATTCAATCAATAAAGACCAAAGATTTAATAGAATCTTCGTAAGACTGCACTCGATGTTTTAAGTCCTAGAAGCTCCATAACGCAATTCACGAACTAGGTTTAATACTAAGTTTGTCACGCGTTATGAGGTAAAACTGTTTAGGCTAGATCAATAAGCTCTATTCAGTAGATTGATTTCCATTAGCCTTGACTTTAAGTCTAAAGAAATCATTTATCATATTTTTTATTGAAAGACAATCGAGTACAACCAGGCGTCTTGTTAGAGGTAGGGAAGCGCTAGTCTTCACGACGGACTGTGGAGCAACTCCTAGGCCTATAAAGGACGTCAACTGCTGGAATCAAGTGCGTAGGCTTTTGAGGGAGTCAAGAGACGTATGAGCACAACTGTAGCTGAGTTGCTTGGAGAGTTAATTCAGTCTCGATACATTCCAGTCCGAAGTATGATAGTAGGCTAACGTACTGTATTCGCTTAATATTGTGTGTGTTCAAATCTGGACTAGGTCCCGAGGTTTTTCTGCAGGTTGTGGTTTCCTTGTTAACAAAACTTCTGTTGTATGCATTACTTTTAACTTCCGCATTATATTGTCTCTGATCTATATAATTAAAGTATTGAAAGTTTGTTGATTCTAACCCTTGAGTGAATCCATCTTTATTGAGATCTACAAGAACTTATTCCTGTTAGGATTCGGTTCTTGAACAAAGAACTGTACTCAGGTTGTTGCTTGAATATTGATTTGTGAGATAGTTCAAGCAACCTAATCAACTAGGTTCACGAATTTAAAAGTTGGTCGTATATCTCGGTATCACCTCATTTTCAAAATGTATGATTTTGAACTCTAGAATATAGAGCCAAACAGAGATATAGCTTTCGAACTCAGAAAAGCAGTACGTCGAGTCTACACAACAAAAGTGTGAGTCGGGATCTCGATTACTTTAGTACGTACAAATACATACTAACAATCCAACAGAGTCAGACAAGGTAAGTCGAGACACAACACTATAATGAATATAATCTCGTAAGACTACAGAGACAACATCCTTATAGACTGTTATTATCCAACTCGTAGGTTTTAGGAAAAACCTTATATCACTTAAAGATGAGAAGAAAAGAAAGCTCTAAGCAATACTCCCTACGTCCCACATTAATTGAGCTACTTCATTTTTTATTTAAGCCTATAAATAGGCTAAAATGAAAATGGAACTAGCTCAATTAATATGGGATGGAGGTAGTATTAAACTTCATAACTACAACAGCGATTACCGCAAGCGATATCGTGGAGTTATATCTTAAGACACATCGATCACAAGTGATCAAGTTATCACGTAAAGCTCAAGCATTAAGTTATGTTTTGTCTTTGTAGCACAAGTGTAAAAGATAAATGGAATTGCGTTATTTAGATTCACTAACCTTTTGAATTCAAAGGGGGATATCCTCGTTTGCTCCTCGATCTTCTTCGTATCTTCAAATAGTGACTCTAAATCCCTCTAAACATCTTTCACAACCTAAATCTAACTTAATAAAGTCTTTACCTAATGTGTGTTTCAAGCGGCCAAGTTTTGATCACTAAACTTGACAACTAAGCTTGACATACCATCACTTAGTGAGGTTGACCGAGACATGCTCTAACAAATTGAGTTTACAAATTGACTTAAATTAAATCGCCATGGAGGTAAATTCTATCGCTCGATAGAGATTAGATCGCTATATGGCTTTCCCCATAGTCGCAAAACCATTATGCCAGTCCACCTAGCCTGGCAAACCTTTGGTTTTGTAATTGTGCATGTATCCTATGCAGATGACATCAGGTAATTATGTTGCCTTCAAAGAAGCTGGTTCAACCCAAATAGTTTACCTCGGATTAAAAATTTTCTCAGTCACGTCCTTAATGCTTTGACATTGGTATCGCGGAGAGAAACTCGATAAAATTTAGGATAACTTCTTTGAGCCTTTTATTTCAAATGTGGCATCTTGAATGTGTTTACCAAATGTTTTGCACATTTTTAGAGCTGTTATGCATATAAAGATACTATATTGATGCTTGCACAATAGTACAAAAATTGTGTAGTGACCCAAAATCGGTAATATAATCTAACATACGTGTTAGGGCATTGTCCGGTCAAACCCACTAGCGTTGGTATGTCAAGCTAGTTGTCAGTTTTAGGTGTCAAAA
>JAJJMA010155991.1:0-13503 GCA_023529015.1 Papaver nudicaule | reverse complement strand
GCAACCAAGCTGTCCAAAACCAACTGGGCTAAACCCATGACGCCTGAACCGAGCCCAATTAACTCATTTGCCTGACGAAACAAAACCAGTAGAAAGAAAATCCATTTTAGGGCCACCCGAAATCTGGGCCTTTTAAGGTGCCCCTTAACAAGTGACAGAGGTTGGGAATAACTAATCGGCCCCTTTTATATCTTGTGTGCCATAAAATCAGTTTTGCCGTAATTCTTGTCTGCGACACTTTTGAACCTTGTATTCTTTTTGTACTTGAGACCATTGACTCCGAGAGTTGCCAAGTGATGAATTGAGTTGTAAATTGCTTCATTTTTATTATTAAACTTCAAAGTACCTGCAAAATAGAAAACAATGTAAAATAAACAATATATGAGGATTTAGCGGACATAAGTGTATCAATTAGGTACTCTTGAATAGGTGTTTTGAGCACCTATCAACATGCCATACATATTGGGCCAGAATCATGCAAGCCCAAGTAGTTGCTGAAAGTCGCAAAAGGGAGCCATCATAGAGGTTTGTGAAATGCGAGAGTTTTAGGGGGAAAGAGCTGTCAAACGGTCCATCAGAGTTTGACAGTTCAACTTGGGCGTGTTATCATGCACAATGATGGCAGCCTAAATCACTTAATTCGTGTCCATCGTAGTGTGTTACTGCAGAAGGCCGTCTCACTCAGGACAAAAGTTATAATTTGATCAAGGTTCTTCAGACAAGCATTGGAAGATTTCAAGCAACTCCAAGCATAGCAAGAAGTTGGTTTTTACTTTCAACTCCACAAAATCCACCACTGAAGTGTGTTTCTCTAAACACATTAGATACTTCAGAGCGCCTATAGAGCTACCTCCAACTCCCGCACACCACACTACAAGGATACTGACATGCCAACCAATGCAAAGAACTAGAGAATGTTATTTATATATGTGTGCCAATGAGGTTGGGAGGTTCACAAAAAATTCCGAACCTTAAAAATTCCTTTGTAATGGTTTACTACAAAAAAAATTAAATGAATACAAAGCAAGAAAAAAGTAGGTCACAATTTCTGGATAAATCTGATATGAGTGGGGCTCATAAATGTGATCGTCACCCGCTAAACAATTCAGACTACCTCCACATTGAGTTTTCTAACACAACGAAGTAAAACCATCCAATATTGCTAAATAGTGAAATTTGAGCCATATTGGATAAAACATTGTTTCTTTAGCTTTTTGCATGGTATCTCTAAATAAAAAACAGTCTTTTCAAACAAGAACATTAAATAACATAAAAAAATGTGCACCAAGAATCAATTTCCAACTCTCAATGGGTATATCAGTACTTCTGCATCATTTGAAGACTGTTAATTTCCTGCACATGCAAGTGCTTTGTTGGATGCATATCTTCACAACGGGGGTCAGGTTTTACTCCAAAGCCTTTCAGTGATACATTCAGCTCCATGTGAGGTACAATGCGAAGGTATGGACGTAATGCATCTTCACGTCGAGACTTCCAAATAACCAGGTTAGTTTTAGCGTCCAAATCATAACGACATAGACGTTTGCAATCCAGTGAAATTCGCCACAGCAACGCGCTGTTCTTACCAAGTGCAATAGGCACATAATGTATCAGCTGCTCTTCCTTCTTTCCCAATTCAATGCTGCACTGTTTCACCCATTTCCTTCCGCTGCATCTGGTATTTGTTCTAAAACAGTTTCTTTTCTCGAGTGACCACAAACGCAGAGTTATGTCGCCTCTATGCTGGCTCGTATAGTACAAACATAGAGACAGTCCAATTTGGGCTAACCCCATCCCGTGAATGGGTTTTCCCATCTTATAGATTTTGATTGGTGGTGGTGATTCTATTTCGAAATTCTCAGTATGCAATTCGAAAGATACAATATTTTGATTGATTGTATCGAGCCAAAATATACGTCCATGTGCATATATACCAGACGATTCACGTAGTCTGTACTGAAAGTCGTCTTTGTTCCTCCAACCCCTACCATCGCCAAGAGTGTACACTTAGATGATTTTCCCTTGGTCATAGGTTCTCACAACTTTATATTCACTAGTAGACTCATAGTACCCGAATCCTGCCTTCACTTCATGAAATTTTGGAGAAGGATCTACATGTTTGGGTAGGTGGAGGTGCTCACCAGTTGATGGATTCATAATATAAACTGGATCATTAAGAGCCCTGTTGTGTGGCATCCCAAAGCATACCAGCCCATTGCATGAGCCAGTTATATTTGGGCAATGCAGTTCAATACGTGGATGGCCTAAACTTAAAACTGGTTCTGGGCCGATGCTACCGACTTGTTCATGGTTGATTTGTTTTGGCATTAAAAATACATGTATACGGTAAGGTAAAGTGGAGGCCGCAAATAAGAGACCAAATATGTTTTTCCCAAGCGCTACATGTCATTCCTTGCACACGGATTTGCAGTCGAGAACACTTTCTGATGTTGGTAGGGAAGACAAGATTTTAGTAATGATTTCCGAGGGGAGCCTATTCATGCCTCTTGCTCTTTTGTTCAGAGCGTGAGTCTGACAAAAAGAATAATCAAAATATTAAATGGCTTGTTAATTAGAGACAGGCACAAAAAAAAATGGTGAATAAAAATGATGAATAAAGATGGTTGTAGGAATCCGTAGTTGGTTACCTGGTGTTTTTACCTGGAAAAACAATGCACCGTCTCTGGGTACTTTCGTAATGCTCGAGATCAAAGTCGAACAAGACGAGCCTAAACCAAGTCAATGGCCGTTCACGTCCAGCTTCGGTCACAGAGAGGATAGAGGTTGATCTAGGGAGGGAAACAACGAAGAAACTTGAGATCAGGTTGAGGATGTGTTTTGGGTGTAAGAGTTCAGGATCTCCGTCGTGAAGGTGACTGGAAATCTCCAAGGCTAGAAGTATGTTGAATTGCTCAGGTGTTTTCTCTGAGACTATGGTGTATTCGAGTGTTCTGAATATTCTAGTTGTTCAGGCTTGGAAGATAGAGGAAGCCTCTATTTATAGTGTTGAACTCACCCTGATCTCTCGACAGAGAAGGTGGAAGTCGTGGAAGAGTGGAGGAGTGGAGGACATAAGTTGGGCTCTGTAACTGTTAGAATAATGTAGAACATGTCCACTCAGCACCACCTTCTCGTAATTGTCCATCATCTCTATCAGTTTCTTTCTAACTGTCGTAGACCGCCAGACCAATACCCCTAAAGTTATCCCCCCGTGTGATGTTTTAATATCTCGAGTGGTATGCAGATATTGCATGGTCGTATTGAGCTTGAGTAGGCTTGTGTGGCTATGACTCTGTAGCCAACGTGAGTAGCGCTTTAGAAACGCGCATTTGGACGTGTAGTGGCGGCCTTGGCCATTGGCCAGGAATTCATGGCGACATGGATATGGCGCCATGGTGTAGTGGTAACGACCTTGGCCTTGGGCCAAGGTCGGGTTCTTGTGGCGTCATGCATCATGGCGCTACGACATTGGTTTTACGGCCTTGGCCTTTGGCCAAGGCCAGTTGGGGCGCCATAGATCATGGCGCCACGGTTTTTGAGAATCGAGCCTTGGCCACAGCCAAGGCGACTTTTGTTGTGGCGCCATGATTCATGGCGCCACGCCTAGTGGCTAGTGCCTCTGGCGTTTGGCCAGGGCTAGTCTTCTCGCGTTCAAGCTATGCCACTTTGGCTATGCTCGTATGCTTGCCTATGGTGTATGCGCGCGCTTGCGCTACGGCGTACGCATACACTTGCGCTATGGCGTATGCATGCGCTTGTGCTACAATGTGCTTCAAGTCATGGCGTGTGTATCCACGGTACATTTGACCATTCTGTGTTAAGAGTATGGTCTGCCTAAACGTGTTTAGTCTGTTTTATGTTTCTTAGAGCTTTGGACAGGCCTGGAGCTGTGGTACTTCTGAGGTTTTCATTGGGACTCGGACGTTGAGCCATGTTTTGAGAGGAAATTCATGAGGATGCATCTCTGCTAACTATCCACCATGTACCATATTGAGCAATCTAGTTCTGATATCGAGGAATTCGAAGCGATGTCGACATGAACCAGATTAATGGGTTTATGTGCTGGTGGGGTTATTGGTACTGCACTATGATATCATCCTCTCCACCGGGAGTTATAAGAGAGAACTCTTTAGAGAGTACATTCAGCTCGTAGAATAGGTTGCATTCTGAGCTATAAGGATGTGCCTGAGTAGGCGATTGCCTTCGGATAAGGCGTGGTTAGAGAGTAGTTTTAAAATTTTGTCTCTCTCTCATTTTTCACCATCTACATTAAGTCCTCTGGTTAGTGTGTAACAGTAATGTTTCATACTAAGCATTCGGATGGTGATGGAAACCTCAATTGTCTCAAGGTTTTCTATTCAGTGTTAGCAGAGGGTCTCGCAGAATGAACTAAAGGTAAGTTCGTATGTAAATACAGACATGTTATTAGATAGGGATTCTTTACTTTTCCGGGTGACGTAGGATAAGGCAGGTGACAGGGTGACGAGGATTTCCTAATATGAGGTTCAGGGCGTCCTAGGTGTGGCCCCTACATGCCTCGCAGTTCCATCCTCTGGTTGAGGGGGTTGGCTTTGTAGTCGTCTTGACTTGACCAAGGAGCTCCTAGGGTTTCTAGCTCCATATAGACGCGAGATCGTACTTTCGTATTGTCACTGGTGTTGTTAAATGAAAGAAAAGGTGAAGGATTACCGGTTTCTTAGTTCGAATCCCTTCTTCTTCCTAAGAAATCTTTGAGAGGATCTCGCGTGAGTTTGTTGGCGGACGTTGACCAGGACTTCGAATGCAGCGTTATTCCGTCTTTATCTTCCGTGGGTCCTGGGATTGAGTCAGCATCCCGCTCCGTGTGTGGCACATCCAATTCCTAGGGTTCCATAATGGGCATATATATATATATATGCAGTGACTGTAACACTATAGCTTCGTCTTCATCCCTTCGTGTAAATTTCTCCGTAGTGTGTGGTTTTTTAGATCTATGGCTGGCAGTGATAACTCTGGTTCGTCTTTACAGAAGAGAGCTTATACCAAACGGAGAGTGTATGAGATCATGGCCGACGAGAGCAATTCTGGTTCGTCTTCACAGAGAGATGCTTATGTGAACCGGAGGGCGTGGATTCCTATTCTGGTAAGTGTCTTCCTGTAATTTTATTACACCTGTACGCCTGTTCTCCTGACAAGGGTGGTAACATTGCAGTGCAGGGTCATGGTGACTCGGAGTCGAGGTCGCTTGAGTGCTGGAAGGTCGAGTTTTGAAGAGGTTCCTCCGCCTGCTCAGACCCCAACAGGGGACCAGTAAATCTTCTATCCCATCTTAGCTTGGTCTTTTTTCTTTCGTTTTCTTCTAATTGAATGTTATCCTCCCTTTCAGGGGGGCAGCCTCGCAAGAAGAAACGTGCAAGTATCCCTAAGAGGAAGTGATCTGTCCAGGGAGGCTCTCCGACCTATTCCTCAATTTCGGTCGTTGCTGTGGACGAAGACGACGAGGATGGTGGTGCTGATAATACTGGTCCTTCATCTAATGGTGGTTCAGTTCTTGATGACGTTGGCCTAGGAATAGATGACGTCGACCATTCGGGAGCCGGTCTTCCTTTCGAGCCAGAGATGGTTTCCCTTTCTGAGGAACAGAGATCTGTTGGTGGTTTCCTTGTGCCGACTCTTTATACAGATCTTTATGAGAAGATTTGGAAAAAGTACGGTCACGTCGCTACCAACCAGTTAATGAAGGATACTCCCGTCATGGTGACCATGGTTTCCTTGCTTCTCCCTGTGATAAAGGAGATGGGAGAGGAGAAGTTGTTTGACGTAACCTCCGGGATGATCCAGAGGTGGGAGAGTCGTATTGTTGTTTTAGAGGCTTTGATGTGCAACGTGGGCTGGCTTCGTCAGCGTCTCGAGATCGTGAAGGTGGATCGCGCTGGGATGGTCTCTAACGTCTTCCCCTGTTCGAGGGCTCTCCTTCGTGCCGAAAGGGACTTGGAAGGGTTATCCGACAAGGCTGGCCGAATGTTGAAAGTCATTCGGGCTAAGGAACAAGCTTTGGTTGAAGAGTCTAACAAGGTTAATGAGGTGATTGAGAGTCTGAAGAAGAAGAACGATGTTTTTCGCCAGAGAGTGGAGATGCTTTATAAGCGAGACTATTCTTTGTTAGATGGATTGTTCTGAAAGTCTAGTTTTAGTATCTTGACGAGGGAAAGGCTTAGGTTTTAGAGTGTTATTATTTAGAGCTCTGGTGTTCATGAACGAAATGTACTGATCTTCGTTTTTTTTTTTCCAAATAAAACTTGGCATTTTATCTAAAAAAAATGAAATTTCTCTTTTCTGACCTAAGTCCCCACGTGTCCCCGTGTCTCTGAGCTCGCTCGTTGTCTCTTCCTTGTGATGATCGTCCTTCGAATGCGATCTTGATTTCCTTTGTTATGAAGTCGTGAACTCGCCTGAGTGACCCATCGGCTGAGTGGGGTTGTACTTCGTCCCCTTTTGCTGCCGCCGTGATGGAGGACTTTGTTGAGTCTTGGCGCAGTGTGACGTTGAGCATGTACCCGCCTGCGCGGCCGTGCAGGGTTTGCCTTTTCTCCGTGTATTGGGAGATTCATGCTTGCGGCTCCATCCCCTTCCTGCTCTTGTTGTAGCGCCATGGGTTGGGGCGCCATGGGCTCCATCCCCTTCCTGCTCTTGTTGTGGCGCCATGGGTTGGGGCGCCATTCCCATGGCGTCGTCAGTTTTTTTTTTTTTTTTTGATGGGACGCCATGGGTTGTGGCGCCATGGCTCCCTGACCTTCCTGCTGGCCCTCTTGTCGCGGTTCTTATCCTCCAGCGACCTCCCTTTCAAGCGTAGTACGCCTTCAGCCACTTGTCGTTGATGACAGTCCCCTCTGCTTTTTCATCCATGGTGACTATCTTATAGTACCCACTCGCAGATGCTTTAGAGATAACACATGGACCTTCCCAGTTCGGAGCAAATTTCGGTGCCGTGGCGTCTTGTTGGATGTATTTTGTCGTCTTCAGCACCAGGTCCCCCACTTGAAAAGTTCTTGGTTTCACAGCTTTGTTGTATGCTCGAGAGAGTCTTTTCCGATACATTTCTATGTGTCTTTCTGCTTTGGTTCGCCTTGAGTCCAGGGAGTCTAGCTCTGCTATCCTTGAATCATCCACCTCGGCTTCATTCCAATGGACACCACTTGCTGCTGCAATACAAGCAGATGGTACCTTGATTTCTGCTGGTAGTATGGCGTCGGCGCCATAGACTAGCGAGTAGGGTGACGTCCCAGTGGAGCTTCGTGGAGAGATCATGTAGGCCCATATCGCCATGGGTAACTGTTTGTGCCACGACCTTGGGTTGTCGTGTACAGTTCTGCTAATGATCTGAATCAACGTCTTATTGGTACTCTCCGCCTGCCCGTTCCCTTGAGGGTAGTATGGGGTGGAGCAAATGTGTTGAATCTCGTACTTTCGGAGTAACTTTGCCACGTCTTTGTTAACAAATGGCGTCCCATTGTCTGTAATAATATGTTTAGGGATCCCGAACCTGCAGATGATGTGTTCCTTGATGAATGCTCGCGATCGTGACGCCGGTTGTGCTCTTCAGAGGTATTGCTTCCACCCATTTGTTGAAATACTCTGTCGCGGTGATGATATATTCTTGGTTCTTCGAGAAAGGTGGGTTGATCTTCCCAATGAGGTCGAGTCCCCAGCTGTAGAACGGCCAGGGGCTACTGATTGATCGCAGTGGCAGGTACGGGGTATGGATGAGGTTCCCGTGAGTTTGTCACTTGTGGCACTTCTGCACAAACGACGCCTCATCATCTTCCATGGTCGGCCAGTAATACCTCTCATGAATCTGCAGAAATAGTTTCCTCTTCCCTTGGTGTTCGGTATCATGTGTCTCTTTCAGAACTTTGGGGATTTCCTCATCTGACAAGCAGCGGAGTAGACTTCCCCCGTAGCTTTTACGATATAATACTCCTTCGTGATAGAGGAACCTCCTAGATCTTTTAATCAGACGGCTGGCTAGGTGCTGGTCCACTGGTAAGGTCTTTTCTCTGAGGTATTTGATGAAAGGTTCCCTCCCATCCTCGGAAGGTTGGCATACTAAGGCTTCGGGTTGATGAGGAGGGGTCTGGCAGTTGGAACACGTCTCTTGTAGAGCCCGGGATTTTGCCTCCATTGTTGGCCAATAGTAGCCAAGTCTCTGAAGTCGTCGATATAGGGTCACTACGAGGGTTTGCCCGCAGACTTCATCATGAACACGTTTGAGTTGTTGTTGTGCTTCGAGTCCTCCCAAGCATCGTGATAGTGACCCATCTGGGTTTCTATGGTATAACACTCCATGGAAAAGAAAGAAATGTTTTAACTCTTTAATCCCAAGTTTCCGCGCGGTAGTGTAGTTACCTAAATCTTCGATAATGGGTCTCCGCCAGTCGTTGTCTGGTATGAGCTCGCCCTCCATCAGCCAGGTCGAGGGGGTGGTCCGTCTCTGCACCGTCACGGTCTCCTCCTCCCCTTTGAACTGGAGTTTGGACGCCAGGGTTGCCAAGCAGTCGGCGTGCCTGTTATTAGTGCGTCCGGTATGTGTTATAGTGGCATCATCGAAGGGGTTCAGCAGCCTTTGTGCTTCAGCCCTATGAGGAGCGAGAGTGATTTCTTTGAGAGAGTATATTCCGTTCATCTGATTCACCAGTAACTTGGATTCGCCTCTAATTTCGAGGTGTGTGGCGCCTGCTTGCTTAGCTAATGATAGTCCCAGGAGGAAGGCTTCGTATTCGGCCGAGTTGTTGGTACATTTGAAATCCAATTTGAACGAATGGGAGAACACTTCACCTGTCGGGGATACCAATACGATACCAGCTCCTCATGTATTGTCGCTTGGGGTAGCGGATCCATCGAAGTACAAAAGCCATGTGTCTGTTTTCACCAACGCTATTTCGGGGAACTCTCCTGGTACCTCCTCGTGTAGAGTCGTTGAGTCTTCTCCCGGGAATGCAGCAAGAAGGTCGGCTACTGCTTTCCCCTTGACAGCCTTCGGAGATACACGAGCTATGACGAACTCGGACATATGTAGTAACCACTTGGTTGGTCTCCCAATCAAGGCGGGTTTCGAGAGGAGATATTTGATGGGATCCGCCTTCGCAATCAGGACCACTCGGTTGGAAATGAGATAGTGTCGAAGTTTTTATACCGCAAAGACCAGAGACAGGCATGCCTTCTCAGCTTTGGGATATCGAAGTTCCGCGTCCTTCAGGGTACGGCTGATGTAGTAGACCGGGCACTCGACTCCTCCTCCGTCCTCCTGTGCTAGCAGCGCTCCGATCGCGACGTCGCTCGAGGCAGTGTAGAGGAGTAGTGGTCGTTCTCGTGCGGGAGATTTCATGACTGCCGGTGATAGGAGTAATTGCTGGATTTTGCGAAACGCTTCTTGTTGGACGGATGTCCATGCGAAGGTGGCATCTTTCTTCAGCAAGGGGGTAAACGAAGCCACGAATTGAGCAAGTCCCGGGATGAAGCGTCGAATGTAGGATACTTTACCCATGAAGCTCTTCAGTTCCCTAACCGTCCGGGGTAGTGGCATGGTGGTAATGGCTTGGGTCTTGGACGGGTCGACCTTGATTCCTTCTTTAGTTACTTGGAACCCGAGAAACTTCCCCGAAGAAACTCCAAAGGCGCACTTCAAAGCGTTCATCTTCAGTTTGTACTCCCTACATCTTTCGAATACGCGTCGCAAAACCTCTATGTGTGATGTCCTAGTCTCGGATTTCACGACTATATCGTCCACGTAATCCTCGACCTGCTTGTGCATCATGCCGTGGAAGATGACTGTCATTGCTCGTTGGTAAGTAGCTCCTGCGTTCTTCAGACCGAAGGGCATAACTGTGTAGTAGAAATTCCTGAGGGGCGTCCGAAATGCCGTTCTCGGGGCATCATGCTCGTACATCTTTATTTGATTATATCTGCTATACCCGTCCATGAAGGAGAACATGACATGCCCACTGGTAGCGTCTACAAGCATGTCGATGTTCGGGAGCGGGAAATCATCCTTCGGGCAACACTTATTCAGGTCCCTGAAGTCGACGCAACAACGTATTTGGTCGTTCTTTTTCTTGACAGGTACCATGTTGGCCAGTCAAGTGGTGTGTTGGATTGGTTTGATGAATCCTGCTGCCAACATCTTCTGTATTTCGACTTTTATCTGTTCCTCCACATCATGTCTGAAATTCCTCGGTTGTTGCTTGACTGGTCTAGAACCCGGGGTGATTGACAAGTGGTGTGTCACCAGTTTTTCGTCGAGTCCTGGCATCTCCTCGTACGTCCAAGTAAACGTGTCTTGATATTCTTTCAGCAAGATCACGAATTCGGTGCGCTCCTCAGGCGACAGAGTTGAACTGATGAAGATAGGTCGGGGTGACTCTTATGTTCCGATATTTATGGTCTCGAGTACGTCAGAGGTGGAGTCCGTACCATCTTGCAGTTGTGGAGGCGCCTCCTGGACCTGTTGTTCGTTGTAGTTACATTCTCCGTGGCGGTGAGAGCTATGACTAGTCTCCCCTGTTAATTACTAGAACTAACGTCGGAGGTAAACCATTTTTCCTTTAGGGTCCCGGGCCGTTACGAAACTTCCTGTCTTCTTGTGCGTTGCTGTCTTACTCCCTCCTTCCCCTTGTTTCGTGTCTCCACCTGACTATTGTTGTAGGTCGCGTCTCTCTAGGGATGTCCAATTCGGGAGTGGCACGTTGTAGACCTTGTCTTGGCACTGGGATGCTTCGTCTTTCGGATCTACAAACTCGGCATCGTATACTGACGAGTACGGGGAGAGAGATGCAGTTACACGAACGATACCTTCGTTTAGAACCGCTTTCAAGAACTGGTGGTAAGTAGAAGCGGCGACTTTGTTCTCGTGTAGCCAAGGCCTTCCCAGTTGTTGATGGTGGTTTTTGGCGAGGAGGTCACAAGAGTAATTTCGCGTCAATTTCTGGCATCCTGGAATAGCTCGAGATAAGGTATGAATTTATTTTACAGTAGGGATAAGATATTTAAATTACCATTAGTTGTATTTTGATATCTCACGACCCTAGCCTAGTAGCATGGTCCATATCCCTAGCCTATACGTAAAAAAATACCTACGCATGCGCATTAGCCTAGCTCATGCTCGAGCCAAACCCTAGGCAATTCACGCCACAGGCACTTGGATATACACGGCCATCCCTTGGCCTGATTGTGGGTGTCCACGGCCATCTCCTTGGCCAAGCTTGGATGCCCACGCCATTGCATTGGCCTAGCTTTGGGTATCCACGCTATTAGCTTGGCCTATCTTTGGATGCCCACGCCATTAGCTTGGCCTATCTTTGGATGCCCACGCCATTAGCTTGGCCTAACTTTGGGCATCCACATCTTTTGCCTCGCCTAACCCTTGGAGGCCCACGGCCACTCCTCCCTTAGCTTTGGACGTTCACGGCCACGCCCTGGCCTGAGTTTGGGCGTCCACGCCATCTTCCTTGCCTTATCCTTCTCTTACGCCATCCTCAAGCCTAATCCTTATCTCATGGCAATTCCCTTATCCAATGCTCATGTCGTCCCTCCCTTCATCCTTGGAGGCCCACGGCCAATCCCTGCCTTAGCTTTGGATATCCATGCCATTAGCTTGCCCTAGTTTTGGATATCCATGTCATTAGCTTGCCTTGGCACTTGGGTGCCCACGCCACCTCCTTGGCCTGATTATGGGTACCCACGCTATTGCTTTGGCCTAATTTTGGAGCTCCACGGCTATGCCTTGGCCAAATCTTGGAGGCCCAAAGTCGTGCCTTGGCCAAACATTGGAGGCCTTACAGTTTTCCCTTGCTTGTACTCATGAAGGTCCATGGCCTTCTTCTCTCTCACGACTATCATTGCCCCCTTGGAGCTAGAGTATATCTTTCTCTAGCCTCCCCTCTATTTATGGGTCCCACTGATCCAAATCCTAGAGGATTATGGATTTTATTTAGTCCATAATACTCTAGTTTCCTAATCGAGCTCGGAAATCTGGCAGCTCACGTATTTCTTCAATGCACGATTTTTAAAGCCCAATCCGTGAACAATTAGAAGGCGCTTCCTTCAGGAAAGTTTTTCCTCTGTGAGTTCTCTACAACATACTAAAAAATCGGAACTTTATCGAATATAGGCTGGCCTGGGCAATTTTATGAATGGATAACATGCAAACTGTTCAGAAATCCGAAAATAACATAAATGTTATGGCTTATCTTTTGCGCCCTATGCCTAACTTCTTAATAAGATTATTATGCCATGCAACATGGCTTATTATAATTATTGTGGCCTATCTTTAGGTCTTGTATTGGCAATGCTTATGCATTCTTGATGATGGCTACGCTGTGATAGCATCATTCATCTGTTTTTCCTGATTATGGACTTGCTTCTATAATCAGTGCTATAATTCTTAATCATGGCTCATGGCTATGACTTATATTATTTTAGACATTCATATGTCTTCATTACTCAGAGAATTGGTGCATTACATGCCACAAGCCAATTTCTCATATTTATGGCAAATCGAAAGTCGTATTTATTTGACTATTGCCACAGAGAGTTGCTGAAATCCTCTCGGTCTAAATGGCGATAGCATAGCTCAATCCTTAGACTTATCTTATCCTATCTAAATGGCGGTTGCTAGCTCAACCCTTAGATTTATCTCATTGGTTTAAATGGCGATTGCCCGGCTCAATCCTTAGACTAAATCTCAAAGAGATATTCAAGCTTATCGCTTAAATCTCTATCTTATCGCAAAGTCCTGAGTTTACCCGTAATTGGTACGACTTGCACCTAGTCATCTTTGACTTAACAAATATTTATCAAATCTTACGAGAATCAAGTAAGTTACATGGGGGGATATTCTTTAGGGTTTTGGTTTGGCGGTCTACGACACGTGTGATTTCAACGGTTCAATCACTTAACGAGAAAGAAAACTAAGTCGTGTGAACGTTGCTGAAAAGAGGGGATGAGAAAGTGGGCGGTTTGTTCTTCCCTAATATTAGGCGCAAGACTTGCCCCACTTACTCCACACTCCCACTCTTCCACTTCTTCCACTTCTTACGAGATCAGTTGGAAATATATTGCTATAAATAGGTCACTCGACCAGTTTGGAAACAACAACAACACGAACAGATAAGTTCAACAGATTAATTCAGTGCAAGTATAATCAATCTATCTTATTGATAATTGGTTAACTCTTCTCATTCAGCATTCAATATCTAGTGAGAACTGAATATCCATTCTTATTTAGCAACTATATCATCAACATCACAAAAAATCATAGCAATTCTCTGATCTCATCTTTCTGCTTCCCTCCCTAAACCAACCCTATATCTTCTTCTTGTAACTGAAGCAATACTCGAACGACCATTTCTTGGTTTAGGCGAGTCTTGTTCGATCTTGACCTCTCGAATTCCATTACAATCTTTTATTACATCATCACATTTCACACTTTACCCCTCAGATTCTCTTTATTGTTTTACATCTAAAACA
>JAJJMA010155978.1:0-13539 GCA_023529015.1 Papaver nudicaule | reverse complement strand
TTAGCGGCCTGCTGGGGGTGGGAATAACCAGACTGCTCAAAAAAAAAATCAAATCAATATTTTTTTTTTTCCGGCTGTTCTGTTTTTCGCCTTGGCAGTTCTGTTTTTCGCCATTTGAGAGAGTGAGAAATAAGGACTTACCTCCCCCACACTTGAACTCTACATTGTCCTCAATGTAGATTGACTCGTCCAATGGAATTCAAATGCGGTAGATATCCGGTGGGTTGACTCCCACAAAGCGAAATTGAATGGGTTGACTCCCATTAAGCACCATCTCGTCTCTCTGCGAAAAGAACAAACAAAACAGCAAAATTAGATACAAACAATGGGTTGCCTCCCATGTAGCGCTTGTTTTAACGTCATCAGCCTGACGTGCAAGATTGATTTCCCGTACACCAATAATCTGAAAATCTGGGGATCCGTCCAAACGACAATCTGCAATTCTAGTAACAACCTCAAAAAGATATTAGCATGACATCTGAATAGTGAAGCTATTAATTGATGAAAGTTACCCCCACACTTGAACTTTTCTACACTTGGAAGTGGATAAAGAACATAAAATATGGGAACTTCTCCGGGTTCCTCCCGGTAAACATGCTCAATGCTTGAATCAAGCATGTGTAATGGTGTATACTTGGAAGCAAAATAATCCATAAGAACATTAAAAGCACAAATATCCAATCCTAGGTGAGGTTTTTTCTTAAAAGTTGCAGAAACAACTCTTTGAGAAACCACTTCAACTAGGGGAGGAGGATCATAAGAAATAGAATCATGTATAGGATTAGACAAACCTTCCACAATTTCTTGTAGTACGGGATCCTCAGTATTTTGAAAAGAATCTAATGAACTATTTACCTCAAGTGTATCGTGATCCTCAACCAAGCTTTTCAAAACCCATTCTTCATCAGTTTCTGCCTCAACTGAAGTCTCAGCTTTAACGTCTTCATCATGGTCCATGGAAATATCGATTGGTTCATCAACGATATCTTTCAATTCAGTTTCATTCTCAATTATTCTTTCGTCATCCTTATCATCAGAATCATCATTGACATAGTGTGGATCAGCACAACGTCGTCGAAGTTCTGCATGTATGATGCTACTAATCTCCTCGACAATTTCTTCTGGTGCTCCATCATCTTCCAGCTTATATAGTTTTTTCGAGAGTTTTCTTACATTTATACGTTTCCCAACATTACTCACAACAGAATCCCGAGAACACAACACTTCCCGTTGAATGGGTGAATGATCATAAATACGATCAGGAGTTGGTTCAGGTATCCTATAATAAGATTCGGTTGGTGTAACGTTCTCTCTATTACATTCAAGCTGTTCTAGTACACGTCTCATATCCTGTAGTCCATCTAGAATCTGCATACAACTAGAATTAAGCGAATCAGAAGTATAACCCTCGCACCGTCCTTGTGGTTGTTCACTTACATACCCACCCGAAGGTTGATATGTCTGAGAATAACCAAAAGGTTCCCTTGGAAATTGATCAAAACCCAAAGATTGATTCTGATAATATTCCATGGGTGGTTGAGAGTTATAAAAGGGTTGAGAATTAAAACCAAATTGATCACCATAATAATATTGTGTCTAGTCTTGTGCACCGTACATGTTATTTCCATAAGGAAACATGACGACTCACAAGTTCAGAATACATAAGAAAAACAAGAAATCAAAACAACTAACAACCGCAATGCCTCTCCCCGGCAGCGGCGCCAAAATTTGATGGGTGTCGAATCCGCACAAAATTAATACTCTTACTTCACTAAATATAAATTAAGCACAATAGCAAGAATAAGTTCGTTCCACAAAGAGAGGTATGGTTTATTAGTTGTATTTGAAAACTTAAAAGTAACCAAAGGGGGGGTTGTTTGTTGTTTTAAAACTAAAAGCAAAATAAAGTAAAAGCAAGTAAATAAGACGCAAAGAATAGTTGAAAGTAATCAAGAGTGGAGAATATTGGTTAAGGGTTCATCTTTAATTGCTTAACATGCATATGAATAATATATGGAGTATCGACTAATTCTATCATCATCAAAAGCCCTAGAATACATCATCGCGAAAATATTCCGAAATTTCCTAATGTCATCACACACCATAACGATGAATATGTGAATACTACGTAGAGAATAACTCGACACCATGAGTAATCGAGTTCAACTCTCTAAGAGCACTAAGTTTTGTGAAATAGGCTAATCAATGCAATGAACCACCATGAATGGCTCATTCAACAAAGGTTATATCCTACATATGACTCTCGAAGCTATCACCACCTCAATAATCATATTGTGCTACTTATGAATAGGTTCTTCAACTATTTCGTATCTCCAAACCTAGTTCTAGCAATAGATATTAACAAAATCTAACTCAATTGGCCACTTGAATCAAAAGATGTCTATCTTAGTGTAATACATCAATCATACACTCAAACACATAGTAGAATAGAATCGATGATGAATATGAATAAGTTTAACTCCATAATTAAGCAAATAACATGTCTTGCAATATAAAGACTACATCCTCAACCAATAAAAGAAATTTAGCTACTCATGTTGTTCTTGAAAGCAAAAGAAAACATAATTAAAGTGCTAGAAATCATAAAAACTCCCTTATGCAAAGCTCCAATCTTTCTCCCAAAGATCCACCTCGAAATCCGTGCCCAAAACCTAGCTTTTCCTCCGCCTCGGGAACTGTGCCAGGAGCTTTCTCCAAAACTCTGCGTGATATTCCTCCAAAAACGTCCTCCCGTAAAACTATTTATATACACCTTTTAAAAGTCACGAAATAGGAAATCCGTCTGATAACCTAACCAAAATATCCAACCCGATAAGCCCAGCGAAACCAACTGCCAAGCCCACCAAAGCAAACGGACCAGCCCATCTGCAACTCAAACCACTTGTCTGTCCCGGGAACCCGACAGACCTCTACACGCCACACGTGCACAAGTCACGTTCTCCATCTTCTTCGTCTTCTCGCCAGTAATACAGAACCAGAACCCGACGGCAGAATTTCCGTCATCCTCCCACAGACAGCTCCAATCACCTCCTCAATCAAAATCAAAGGATACCCAAGACGTAAATCCTCCTGAATTACCAATATCAACTGGTATCTTCACCCTCAATCACTATTGGTCACTCGTCGTAGCAGCAGCGACGCCATTAATGGCGACTGCCAATTCTTCCTGATTTGATCTTCTTTTCTGTGTTGTGGGCATTTAATAGCCCCAAACGACCATCCCTGAACCTTGTCTTAGTGTATTTTGAACCTTCATCTCTGCGAAATTGAAAATCCCCTGCCTGATTCCGACAGCAATTCTGAAAATTAGAATTTGGCCCTGTTTACGAATTGGGCCATACTTTGGGTGCCCCTTATCGTGTAGCACCGGTTGGGAATAACCAAGCGGCCCCTTCCATACTGTATGCCCTAAACTCAATTCTACAGAGGCCTCCAATAACTCATGTTTGCGACACTTTTGAGCTTGTATCCTTCTCGTGTTCAAGACCACCAACTCCATATGACTCCAAGTTGTGAATTGAGTCGTTTTTGCTTCATTTTATTAAATATGATTTCAAAATGCCTGCAAAATAGAAAATGGTTAAAATAAACAATGTATGAGGCTTAAGTCGACTAAAGTGTATGATTTAGGTACTCTTGAATAGGTGTTTTGCACACCTATCAATACCCAACAAATGAGTTCACAGTGTTGATCAGAATAGGATTGCAACTACCCAGCAAATGAGTTCACAGTATTGTGGACAAAATTAAGAAATTAAACAGACACAAATGGTAATGAAATAGGAGTATAGATATTTGCATTTCCCATATGTAGCGACTAACAACTTAATAAGCATTCCCCAATATCATTAAACAATTCAATGTTCTATCTGAACAATAAACTTACACTACGACATAACCATTTACAAAACTACATTCGGCTAGTAAGTGCACACGACTTTCTTTTTTTCATTCGTTCTTTCTATTTCCTCGACAACAGATAAACGAATCCTCAACAAGATTTTGAATATCAAAATCATAAACTACTTATTTGATAAAATTAATCCACATATGCACACACAAATCAAGTCCAGCTACAAGAAGAAGTCGAACAACCTAACCACACCGAAATTTCAGTCGCATTCCACACAACCAATAGGAACAAAACAAATCTATCCAAAATAGCTAAGCATGAAATTACTTCATTTAACCCATAGAGTCTTAAAAAATGAAATTACTTGAACTTGAACAACAAAATGAAGAAGAGAAACACCAACTCAGACACAACTACATACATTCCAGGCCAGACATCCCATACAAAAAAATCAATGGGTCCCACACCCTACAAGCACAAACTCAAATTCCCCTAATTCAGTCTCTTGAACAAAACTACTTGATTTAACCCCAAAATGACCAAAAATGAGAATCAAGAAAATCAGAAAACAGAGATATAAACAGTACCTGATTTTTTCTTCTTCTCTTCTCTTCTACCTTGGTTCTTGAGTAAGATTGCCCTGTATTTAGTAGCACTCCACTTGACATTTCCCTTCTTCTTCTCCTTGTCTTCATTTTTGGTGCAGTCTAAAGAACTAGAACCTGTAAAACCTGAAGAACCTGATAAACTGGAACCACCACCAGATTTTCTCAATGGGCTAGGCATAATACTCTAATTTTTCAGTAATTGAGACGAAACAAGATTGAAAAAATCACAATTCAATCATACTAAAAAAGAAAAAACCAACCTTTCATACAAACTAATCTCAATCCAATACAAATACAAACCCCCACCAAAATAAAACTCAATTCAAGCTGACCCAAACAATAAAATCAACCCATAAGCTCATAAAAATCAGATTTTACACAGAGAAAAGGTTAGGGTTTACCTGTTTTCAAGTAGATAAACCCAATTGATGATTTCATTGACATCCAGGCACTAAAATTGAGCCAAAATCAAGAAAAGTGGGTTTCTCAGCAGCACCAACAACAAACCAAAGTATTAGTTTACAAATCTTATCGACTAAAATTGTTAGGTCTTATACATAGAAGATGAAGTAACACTGATTCACCGAAAGTAAAAATAACCCAGGAAATAAAAATCAAACCTTTAGTCTTTGTGTTCTTCTGAACTCCGAGCCCTAGATCTAACCAAGAAGAGGATTCTCTTTAGAGAGAACGAGAAGCAGCAGAGGAAGCAGGTTGAAGGAGAGAAAATGAAGGTTCGATGGCTAAAGGTTAGGTTTAGGTTAATATAAACTAAAGGGTACTCTTGACTTTTTACGTGTCATCAAAAGGGTACAACTGGTATTTTACCACCCATTTAGCCATCCCTTAACGCCTTGGTGCGTTTCGCCGAATCATTTCAGTCTGCCCCCATTTTTTTCAATCGGCCCCAATGACGCCAGGTTTTGAAAGGCTTAAGCTCCAGAATAAAATCATCTTTGTGAGATTTTGTCTTTATGGCTAATATTACCACTATAAAAGGAGAAGGAGGTGCAGGCGACCAAGATTATCTTTGGACGGAGAAAAAAATAGTCTGTGAACAGAAAATTGTCGAGAATTATATATTTCAATTTTTGTACTCTGATATTGGATAATCGAACAAGAAGAAAGTGTGGTCGGGAGCAAACTTTGTAAGTCTTTTTGAGTTGAATAAACATGAATTCCATTATTTCTTTTGTGTCGTTTATTTCGATTATGAGTAACTAATTTTCTATCTAGGATTAAAGAGGAAGTCCTACTTTGTATGCTAAAATGTTTTAATGATTTTTCTACGATAATTCTCTTTGGCCCTCTTTCTTGATTTGTCACGATAACAATTTCTTTCATGTGTCCTTGTGCTTGAATAAAAGAAGTATATTTTTATTTTAGAAAATAACACCTTTAAGTGTCGGAAATTGTTAGTAATTTGAGAAAATTAATTGTTCGGTTAAAAAGGATATATCTTCCAAGGCGTATTATGTGTCCGAAATCGTCTTGTGCATTATTTATAGAAGTCGTAGAAAATAATTATAATAATTTAGTATGCAAAGTAGTGATGGAATCTTGAAATCCTAGGTTTTTCTCCATTTGATTACAAAACTACCATTTTTAGTATTTTATTTATTTCTTTATTTTTAGTTTATAAAAATCACCAACTCAATCATTTTATATTAGAGTTAAAGATAACAATTTTAAAGTCTCAGTGGAACGACCCGTTCTTGCACATCCTAAACGATAAAATCGTGCACTTGCGGTAACACTTTTAGAACCAACAAGTTTTTGGCGCCGCCGACGGGGAATCTAAAAATTGTCATTTTTATTTTTTCTGTATATTTGTGTTATTTTAGGTTAGTTTAGATTTTATATTATTTTATTATTTTATTTTATTTTCTTTATCTTTATATTTTTGATTTTACGTTGGGTATCTTTTATTTTTGGTGTGCAGATTATTCTTGAAACTAAAAGTGGAAAGAGGAATTGCCTACCATAAAGGTTAGTTATCCAAGATTTTTTTTTGTAATATTTTTAGATTTTTGTTTGTTTGCTTTATTGTTTTAGCTATTTTATTTTATTTATTCGCTTTTATTTAAAAAAAAAACAAAAAACTTGCACCGCATTTTTTTTTTGCATCGTCAGATCACCTATCTTAGGAAAACTCGTGGAAAAGTACACTGAACCCTCTAGGCGTTATCAGTCGAAATTCCACAAACCTTAGCCTTGTACCATTGACCAGTCTTTGACTGTAGGTATATTTCGCTGAGGTATCCCGAGCTTACCAAATATAGTGAACCCTGCATTGCATGCGCACGAGAACCTAGCTAGACACTAGTATTTTTGTTTGTGCATGCCACGTTGGATACGTGTAGGAGATAGACTAGAAGTAAACAATTTGTATTGTTTGAGTCCGACTCCATACACGTCGATTGGTGGTAACTCTGTATTTTCTGAAATGGGGGGTAATACCGATGATGAAGCTCAGGTTAACAAAACCCTTAGAGACCGTATGAATCCTGCTAGGGTAATGCGTGACCCTGGGGTAGTTTTACCAACTGCTCAGGCTAAATTTGATATTAAGCCGGGAACAATTAACATGCTTCGTACATTTAGGGGGCTAGAAAATGAAAATCCTTACACTCATGTTAGAGACTTTGAAATGATTTTTGGAACAATGGGTTACCCTAACGTCCCTATCGATGTAGTAAAGATGTGTTTGTTTCCCTATTCCCTTGATGAGAAAGCCAAAGAGTGGTACCATTTCATTCCCTCGAAAACGATCACAACCTGGGATGGTCTTGTAGAGGTTTTCATTAAGAAGTTCTACCCACACCATAAGACTGTTGCTGTGCGACAGTCTATTCAAACCTTTAAGCAAAAATTAGGTGAACACCTACACGATTATGTAGAAAGGTTTAATGAGTTGTTATACCAGTGTCCTCACCACGGCTTTGCAAAAGGCCACATGGCCCAAATTCTTTATGAGGGCCTAGATGGTGAAACACGTATGCAGGTAGAAACAATGAGCGGAGGAGAGTTTACCCTAAAAGACTCAGATACTTGTTTTGACACGTTTACTGAGTTGGCTGAGAGAACTAGACAATGGAATTCCATGAGAGACCCAGAAATAACTAGGAATCCTATCCATAGGGTTAGCAGAGTTGATAATGGTTCAGATATCCTTAGGCGTCTAGAGGCATTAAAAATGAATCAGCCTAGGACCCAAGGGTCCAGCCAGGCTATGAGTTGTAATAATGAGCCCATGACTTATCCATGCAGTGTATGTGGCGACCAAAACCATATGGGGCCACATTGCCCCTTGTTTACCCTGATGAAACAACCCGTGGTCAGGACAGTGTCTTACGTGTTGGTCAAAACTCTAAATATGAGGGTCGACCTAAATTTGATCCATACTCGAATACCTACAACCCCGGATGGAGACATAACCCTAATTTCTCGTGGTTCAAAGGTTCTCATCAGGGTGGTCCAACTACTAATCCCCCTCCAGGTTTTTCTAGGAACGTACCTCAAGCCCAAGAACCAAGCCCATTTGATACAAAGTTGATGTCTTTTAAGGCTGAGCAACGGATGGGTACCCGCTGGATTTATCCGGTCCGATCCGTTTTTTGGCGGATGGGTATCCGATCCGCCCGTTAGTGGACTGGACACGGGTGCAGTTTCAAATCCGCCATATTTGCGGACCGGTTACGGGTATATCCGCCAAATCCGCCGGGTACCCGATCCTAAGGGTAATGTAGGAATAATACACAGATAATGTATTAGAATGAGAGATTTATGTCCAAAAATATATTTGAATGAGAGATTTTCTTTCCGAGATTTTTCTTCTATGAGATTCTCTAGGGTTATAATGAGGATAACATTAGAGAGCGACGATTTGCTGAGAGATTCAAGGGTTAGAAGAGAATCAGTCAAGGTTTCGGTGAGTATTTATGTATTGATTTCAGTAAACTTTCATGTAAGGGTTAGGGTTGTTCAATTCTCACATAATCTGGTGAGTCTTGTTTGATTTATGAGTTATACAGTTTGTTTATCATATGGTCTATGTTCGATTCATTTTCAATTTGTTTTTTTTGAGTAATAATCATATGCAAACCCTGTTTGTAATTGATGAAAAGGGGTTTCTTCTTATGGTTCTAGTTTATGTTTTAGGGATTTGAGTTCATCTGTGCCCTAGATTAATCCTTTCTATTTTTACTTCGTTTGTTCTAGTTTGTTCATATAGTCCTGAAACATTGTTTAGGTTAAATTGACAGCATAGTGATGTTGTTTTGATCTCTTTGATTTCATTTTTGGGTATCCTTAATAGATGCAAAATTCCTCTGCAATAGGGTATTGCTATGATGTTAAAAGCTTGTGCTTTATGGAATTTATGTTGATTTTTTGGACATTATTGCCATGATGTTAAATGCTTGTATAATGCATTAAAGAGAAGCTTAACAGAATTGTTTCTCTTCTTTGTAGGGGTCAGATTTAAGGAGTTAGTTCATCGGTGCAACGGAGTCTCCCTCTTCTTTGGTATGAATGATAACTTTCCGTAATTGATTATAACGTAAAGAAACTGTTTTGCTTGTAAATTAATATTATCAATTGGGTTGTAGCCAGTTTTGGATATGTGATAATTGAGTATGTTAGGAAGATGCGGTTAAAATTTAGGACTGTTCTGATCACTTTAAGACCCTTAAATGATCAACTTAGCCAACTGCATTTCTGTAAGATATTACTGAATGACATGAACTGTTTTATCTGTAATTATATTTTTAACCGTCGGTTTACAGTGAATTTTGGATATAATGTAGTTGAGTTTTGTCATATATGTTGGGTAAAAATTTGAGGATGATCAGATCAGGTTAAGATCCTTAAACAATCAACTTAGCTAACTGTGTTTCTGTAGGATTTTACCGAATGACAGGAACTGTTTTATCTGTAAATAGATATTTAACCGTTGGTTTGCAGTGAATTTTGGATATGAGGTAGTTGAGTTTGTCAGATATGTTGGTTCAAAATTTTAGGATGATCAGACAAGGTTAAGACCCTTAAACGATCAACTTAGCTAACTGCGTTTTTGTAGGATTTTACTGAATGACAAGAACTGTTTTATCTGTAAATAGATATTTAACCGTTGGTTTGTAGTGAATTTTGGATATGATGTAGTTGAGTTTTTCAGATATGTAGGGTCAAAATTTGAGGATGATCGGACCAGGTTAAGACCCTGTAACAATTGTTTGAACTAACTGCCAGTTATTTTGTAGATGGCGTCAAATATTTCGGTAGAGAATGATCAGTCAACTGATTGTTTAAGGGTCTTAACCTGATCTAATCATCCTCAAAATTTTTAGAGGAATCTCTTAAGTTATTAGCCCAGAGTGTTGTCCAAACGAACAAATTTTTTGATCAACTAGGTCAGAGGTTGGATAACTTTATATTAACGAATCAGCGTTCCCAACAGAATAGTGACCAAGCCATTAGCAACCTGGAGAAACAAATGAGTCAACTTTCAAATAGGCTAAGTGATAGGGAGAATGGGAGAATTCCTAGTCAACCAATAGCAAACCCTAAGGGAGTTAACCATGTAGAAGGGTCAGGAGGGTCAGATAGCTCTAAAGAACAAGTTCGAGCGGTTATTACCCTCAGAAGTGGTAGAGAAGTAGACAACTCAGTGCACCCTAAAATTAGAAACCGAACCGAAAAAGAGCATGAAGTTGAACAAACTCCTAGAACTGAGAAAGAGCCCGAAGTTGACCAAACTCCTAAAGTTACAAATGAGCTTGATGAAGGTAAGGGTCCAAGTGATATAGAGGTCCCTGAGAGAGTGTATACACCAGTTGCACCTTATCCTCAAAGACTCGCTAAGAATAAGTCTAGTACATTTGCCGAAATCCTAGAAATCTTTAAACAAGTTAAGATTAATCTTCCCTTGTTAGATGCAATCAAACATATGCCCTCTTGTGCAAAATTCTTAAAGGAGATGTGTACAATCAAACGAGGTGTAGGTGTCAGTAAAAAGGCATTCTTGAGTCAACAAGTTAGTTCCATTATTTCACAACAGTACCCGGTCAAACTTAAAGATCCCGGTTGTCCAACCATTCCTTGTACTTTAGGCAACCAACGGATAGAAAATGCATTTTTAGATCTTGGGGCTAGTGTGAATCTTTTACCCTTCTCGGTATATGAACAACTTGGAATATGTGAAATGCAACCAACTAGGATTACACTCCAGTTAGCTGATAGGTCTACTAAGATTGCTCGTGGAATTGTCAAAGACGTTTTGATTCAGGTAGAAAACTTTTACTATCATGTTGATTTCGTTATTCTAGACACCCACCCTGTCTCAAACCAGGAGGTAAACATTCCAGTTATCCTAGGTCGTCCTTTCTTAGCAACTGCGCGAGCGATAATCAATTGTCAAAGTGGTGAAGTTGAGTTCACATTTGGCAACCTGAAAACTTCATTGAACGTTTTCAAAGCATCACAAGCCCCACCGGACTTTGATCACTATGAGTCAGTATGCATGATTGATTCTCTGGTTGAGAATACTTTTTACACCAATAGTGTTAGTGATCCATTAAAGGCTTGCTTGGCTCACTTTGGAGCCGACTACGATGAGGATAATCATTTTGAAGAAGTAAATGCGTTGTTAGATTCTGTACCAGTAATGGATTATGGAAAATGGCAACGTAAACCTGAACCTCTTCCACCTAGCAAAGGAAAGCCCATCCCATCATTAGTTAAGGCACCCACCCTTGAATTAAAGCCGTTGCCAGATACATTGAAATATCTGTTTCTTGGTGACGACAATACTCTTTCTGCCATAATTGCCTCTGACTTAGAGCCTGATCAGGAAAGTAAACTAGTAAGTGTTTTCCGAGAGCACAAGGCTGCACTTGGGTGGACTATAGCAGACTTGAAAGGTATTAGTCCTGCAGACTGCATGCACCGTATCTATCTAGAGGATAATGCCAGAACCTCTAGAGAAATGCAGCGTCGACTGAACCCTAACATGAAAGAAGTTGTCCGCACAGAGGTGCTCAAGTTATTAGATGCGGGTATGATATACCCCATCTCTGATAGTAAGTGGGTCAACCCAATTCAGGTTGTCCCCAAGAAGTCTGGGATTACAGTAGTTGCGAATGATAATAATGAATTGATTCCTAGCCGTGTTACCACTGGGTGGAGAGTATTAATAGACTACCGTAAGCTGAACTCAGTCACTAGGAAAGATCTTTTTCCTCTTCCATTCATCGACCAAATGTTAGAAAGATTAGCCGGTCATAGCCATTATTGTTTCCTTGATGGATATTCTGGATATAACCAAATCCCAATAGACCCAGAAGACCAAGAGAAAACAACATTCACATGTCCATTTGGTACTTTTGCTTATAGGCGTATGCCTTTTGGGTTGTGTAATGCTCCCGCAACATTCCAACGTTGCATGCTAAGTATCTTTTCGGACATGGTTGAGCGTTTTCTCGAGGTCTTTATGGATGATTTTTCAGTTTTTGGTTCATCTTTCGATGAATGTTTACACCACCTTACACTAGTTCTAGAACGATGCAAATAAAAGAATTTGGTACTTAACTGGGAGAAGTGTCATTTCATGGTAAAATCTGGAATAAATGTTAGGACATGTGGTGTCTTCTAAGGGAATAGAAGTTGATAGAGCCAAAGTAGACCTAATTTCAAATCTAAGACCTCCTAAGAATGTTAAGGACGTTAGATCTTTCCTTGGTCACGCTGGTTTTTATCGTCGTTTCATCAAAGACTTTAGCAAGATTGCATTACCCCTTTCGAATTTACTTGCTAAAGATACTGCCTTTGTATTTGATGAAGCCTGTGTTGAAGCTTTCGAGAATCTTAAAACTTTGTTAACTTCTGCCCCTATTATACGACCACCCGATAGGGACCTTCCATTTGAACTGATGTGTGATGCGTCCGATTATGCGGTTGGTGATGTACTTGGCCAACGACATGATAAAGCACCCAGTGTGATTTATTATGCTAATAAGACCCTAAATGATGCCCAGTTGAACTACACAACCACTAAAAAGGAATTGTTAGCCATCGTTTTTGCATTAGAGAAGTTTAGGTCATATCTTCTGGGGACTAAGGTCATAGTTTACTCTGATCATGCCGCTCTTAGGTATCTTCTCTCCAAGAAAGACTCGAAACCTCGGCTGATTAGGTGGGTGTTACTGTTACAAGAATTTACTCTAGATATTCGGGACAAAAAGGGTTCCGAAAATGTAGTAGCCGACCATTATCTCGCATTCTTGCTGAGGATAGAGATGATGAGAGACTAATCCTTGATACGTTCCCTGATGAACAATTGTTTGCCATCTCCCAGTTACCTTGGTTTGCTGACATTGTTAATTATTTGGTCACTGGTCAAATGCCCGAGCAGTGGTCTAAACAGGATAGAGCCAAATTCTTGTCTGAAGTTAAACACTTTTTCTGGTATGATCCATACTTGTTCAAGTATTGTCCTGATCAGATCATCTATCGTTGTATTCCTGACAACGAAATCTCCAGTGTTCTCACATTTTGTCACTCTGGAGCCTGTGGGGGTCATTTTAGTTCTAAGAAAACCGATGCTAAGGTTTTGCAATCTGGCCTTTATTGGCCATCTTTGTTTAAGGACTCCCACCAATTTTGTCAAAGTTGTGAAAGATGTCAAAAATTAGGCAAGTTGACCCGTCGTAACATGATGCCATTGAATCCTATACTAATAGTAGAAATATTTGATGTGTGGGGAATAGATTTTATAGGTCCTTTTGTCAATTCTTTTGGTAACTTTTACATTTTGCTAGTTGTTGATTATGTGTCTAAGTGGGTGGAAGCAATAGATACCAAGACAAACGATCGCCACGTTGTGATAAAGTTTGTTAGAGACAACATTTTCTCTCGATTTGGTATGCCAAGAGTAATCATTAGTGATGGAGGATCACATTTTTGTAACCTGTCTTTCGAATCTCTCATGAAGAAATACGCCATCACTCATAATGTTTCTACACCTTACCACCCACAAACTTGTGGCCAAGTAGAAGTGTC
>JAJJMA010155973.1:0-11938 GCA_023529015.1 Papaver nudicaule | reverse complement strand
TGTGTGCAAATACAGGACATGAAATGTGACAGCAAAAAATGCGCGTACAAGCAAAATGGCGCGGGCACACCTACCAAGGAAGAACACAAAACACACAAGCTAAGGGCGAGAGTTCTCCTTGGGACAATTGGCATCATCACGAGAACAGTCCTCGGAACCATTAACAGATTCGCACGGATCACCGCGAGTACCTTCGGCGACATTACTAAGATTCCTTGAATCACCAACAGGAGCAGCATCTACCACCACTAGCAATCCTTAAAAAAGGCTCATCTCTAGCCAACGCCACGTAAACTTCCTGAGGGAGCAGATACTTATCAATGGGAGACGAAACGTCCGAGTCATGCGCACCAATAGCACCATAAGTAGGAGGTTCGACGCCAATGGTTCTAAAAAGAAAGCAGCCATGCTTTCGGCAGGCCCTGCTTGTAGCAAAGGCATTGGCAATAGCAGACCGAGAAAGAAGTTCTTCTACGGCCTGACCATGTCTCAACTCATGACGTACGAGGCCAAAACCGACCACCAGGTTCCTCACACGTGCCTCATGTTTAAGACGAAGTTCCTTTTCCTCGGATAATAGTCTAGCGTGATTTATCATTTCTTCGGTACGACGCCTGCGTTCCAGCTCAAGCTCTTGAGCAGATCTAGCAGACTCAGCAGAGCGGTGCTGGCGTTCTTCGGATAATTCTTTAGTCAAACGCTTAACCTTCCTTTCGGCTTCCAACTTCAGCTCAGATTCAGACACTAGCTGACTCGTGGCTTCGTTCCTCGCTACCTCGGCGTCGATAACCTGTTTCTTCAAATTAGCTTCGATGCCTGAGAACAAAAACAACGAACATAAGGATAGACACACCACACTCTAGCTAGGACCACGAAGTAAGCAGAAAAGCGAAGGAAAATTTGGGTTAGCTCCCTACTCTCTTTAACAACTATATATTCAGTAACTTGCTGCTGACTAGTAAAGCGAGGCACATAGGCATTCTTTCGGATATCCTCAGAAGTTACGATCCCGCTTTTAGCTATCTCTATTCGGTACTCATCAACAAGAGCAGCAGTCTGAACGTTTGATTTATTTGCTCGAGCTAGCTCTCGGCACTTCTCATTCAAACCCTTACTTAAAGTATCATTCGCAGTAGTTAGCTCCTTATTCGCATTCTGCAGTGTAGACAATTGCACCTTCAACCCTCGGACCCTCTCCTCTAACCTATCAATTAAAACTCTGCCCGAGGCATTGACCGATCTCTCCAAACGAGCTGCATCTCGCTCTTGTTGCAACCGAGTCACATCCATTTGGAAAAAGTGATTTTCTCAGGACAGCAACGTGTTCCTATTTTTCATTTCCTCGACAAGGCGATCAGCCTGATCCCCTCTTCTTCTCTCATTCACATAAGATCTCTCGGCCTCTTGCCTTTTCACCCTATAATAATCCACATCTTCCAAAGCTTTATCTCTCTCCTCCAGCAGCGCCGCTCTATCACTAAAATAACTTTCGCCACTTGAGGCAAGTTGAGATGACTGCCGGTCATTCCGAAGCTGATCAATAATCAATTGACTTTCTTGAAGTTTTTTCTCTAGCTTCTCCAGCTCGCCTTTTTAGAAAAAAAGCAAGCAGCAAACCTGTTTTAGCCGAGGCTGCAAAAACAGATGCTCCCATAAAAGCAAATGAAAAAATAAGGGACTTACATATAGATTGTTTCTTCGCCTCGGCACTGCGAACCTTCTCCTGAGCAAGCTCCTCCTGCATCCGATAAAACTCTCGTTCATAATATTCGTTTTCGCCAGCTTGATCAAAGTTGTGGGCTAGAAGGCCGGTGGCATGATAGTCGCCCTAACAAAAGATGGCAAACGATAGATTAAACAAAACGCTTCAGCAGCATCAGCATAAACGACCACAAACGCAACTCACCGCCTGAACCAGGGCCAGATTCTCCTCGTAAGACAAGGGAGGATGGCGACAATTATACTCGGCTCGAGGACAATCACCTCCGAAGAGATCGCCAAGCTTTTTGCAGAAATCTCGATCTAAAGGCTGCCCTAAAGGATCCGAGGCGTGAGCTTCAAAGCGAGTTGAAACCTCGGTGGTAAACTCGCCGGGGCAGTAATTCTCATATAAAACATCTTTAAACCTCTCAGCAGTATAAGACTGCTTATATCTGCAAGCATAACTAGGAGCAGGTGGAAACATCGAACTTTGTGGAAAGCTGGCGACGACCTGCCTGGAAGAATCCATCTTGATATACGAACCATCCTCTTGGGGGCAAAGAAGATCCACTGGCGTAATAATTTCGTCTGAGCAGAGAATCGAGGGTTCACCAAAAACATTCGTGGAGGTTGCTGCCGCCGAGGCAGAGGCACTAAAGGTAACCTTCGGCATATGAGAAGCTGAAAGAATAAATTCCGAGGCAGCACCGGCACTCGAGGCTACGGGAGCCACGGCCGAGGCAGAGGCGCTATCAATAACTAAGGGCAGGGTAGTCCGAGGGCTTGTTGCTGTCACTTCTCCGAATACCATCTCAGTCGCTGCTGATACTTGAGGAGTTTCTCCCGACGAAACCTTGATAGCCTGGCGAAGGCTAGTTTGAACCCCTTTTAGAATTGATTGTAAAGTAGCCTTCTTCAGCGGCCGAGAAACTTTGGGATTCTCCCCGTAGCTCATCTTCATCAACCCAGGGCCACGATTCAGGGCACCTAAAGGCTGTCCCTGCAGACAAGGATCCGTCTTCCTCAGGAAACAAACAGAGGCAAGTATGAATACTTCGCAAAAGAACGAAGGAAGAGTATTTGTTACCTGCTGCATAGTCCCCTCATCAGGCCGAGGACGCTTTAGGGTGCCCGAAGGTTCGGCTACGACGCCCTTGCTCTTTCCCAAAAATGAATGAAATAACCTCCTGTCCTCGTTGGAAAAGCAAATAGAAAACAGTTGTCGAGTCTCAAACTCGTGGCCTGCCTCGAACTCGGTCCGAACAATGAATCGGCCAGAATCTTTCCAACCTCGGAGTATTGGACCTCGAAGGAGTATAGGCTCCGAAGACCAGTCTTCGTCCAGTGAGTAATTGGGAGATTCGGGAAGAACGTTTAGAATGCCATTCACCATTCGAAAGCTAACCCCCCAAGGAGCTAACTCATTATCTACAGTCAGAAAGGGCTCGTAGTGTTTAAAGAATTCTCAGCGGTATAATAAAACTTCGCTGTGGACCCATCAGGAGAATTGTTTTCAGATTGAAGAACCCACTGATTAATAAGATAAATCGCACTGCAAGTAAGCTGCATCATGCTTCGTGGTTGAGGAAAGGAGCAGAGTATTTCGAGAAACAAAGGATTATTAGATCGATAGAAAGGAGGAATCAATCGAGCAGTTATCTGATGAATCGTCACTACAAGAACATCTTCGCTGCATTGATACGCTCTGACTAACTCCGGAGTCAATCTGGGAGAATCAATGGACTCGATTCGAAAGCCCCTTCCATCAGGAAGCGAACCATTTAGCTTCAGAGAGACGGCTTCAATCGTAGGAACAGACGACATGGAAAAAGATATGAGCAAGGAAAAAGCAACGTCACCGGCAACGAAAATTGCAGAGGCAACTGGAAATAAGGAAGGAAAGAAGAAAAATCACAAAGAAGTTAACTTTATGAAACAAAAGGCCGATTAAAACAATGGGCTGAAGAGAAAAGGACGGAAGGATCGTTTGATGTGAAGATGCAAACTCCCCTAGACTTTGCACATCTCCTTCCGGTTGGGTCATGTGACCTTCACTTGGAGAGCGTTCACCCTCAGACGACGACTGAGGCACATGTCCAGTCCTTGCAGATTGATTTCCTCTCTCACCACCATTTGATGATGCAGGAGATCCTTGAAGATTAAGAAATGGGTCCCAGTTAGTCGCACTTGAAGGCGACGTTGTTGATTGAGTCCTGCTGCGCTTTCCAACGCTTCTTACCATACTGACCTGAACATATAACATTGGCATTAGTGAACAATTTCAACCAGGCGAATGGACTGCAATCACAACAGCAATAAACCAAACATAGCATGAACAACAAACCTATAAGAACAATGACTCAAGTTTATAAACTACCTAAATAGATAACAGTTTGCATAGAACCAAGTGAACCTATTTCAGTTTCATAAGAGCACAAAAGAGCACAAGTGGAGCAGCAAGTCAAATTGTATCCTGATCTTAAAGTCTAATCCAAATAAGCTTTCCAAATCCCAAAAGCCATAAACAACCGGAACTCATTATGAAATCTCTTGCAACATGCTCAAACTCCATACACACTCACAATACACTCGTGCACATCAACCTATTATGGAGACACCTATCCCCTGTTTATAGCAAACCCTAACTGAATATACGAATTCTCTAGTCTAGACCTCCTCCTACACTGCTGATTCTAATATCTAAAACATCCTAGAGACACTTTAACTAGCCTAATCGAGATAATTGTGTGAACTCGAACTGTCCAACATAAACAAGCGAAGTAATAGATATCTTGTATTCTGAGTCAGTGGACTCAATTCCAGGAGTAAAAACATACAAAGTACCCTGCTAACCATTATAACAAACATATAATCCAGGAGTAAAACAACAACAAAATTCTCCTTCTAATTTCAAAATCAAATAGTCATAAACAACAAGAATTAAGCATACAATTATTTGAAGATCTTATAAAACAAATTAAAACAATTGAGTACCTAATCCAAATTCAAATTGTTTGAAGAGCTTAAAAGTTTGACCAACAAAATTCAAATTGTAAATAATGAACCTAAAAATTTGTGAAAAACATTAAAATTTCTAAAAGTTTATACCTTTAGATCTTGGAAAAATAACAGATGAACCTGAAATCATCAAAAACAAGTAAACAAATTAAAACCCATCAAACAAACTGAAGAGAAAAAGAAATAAAATTTGTAAAAATTAAAAATTGAAAAAGGGTTTTGAACATTACCTGTGGATTTTTGCAATCAACCCCAAACACTTAAGTAATGCTGCATCGGAAACAAATACAAAGGATTAGAACCCTAAAAACAAACAAATAGAAAGACAAATATAAACCCTAACATGGTAAACAAAAAGAAGAAGTTTGTAATTTACCGATATTAGTTTCGATGAAGAAATCTGAAGAATAATAGTATGTATTACGCCATGTGAAGTTGTGTGGTGTTTAGGGTTTTGAGAAAGCTTCCAGCAAGAGATTGTTTCTAAAAGCTTAAGATGGTTTTATAGAGAAACCCCTAAAATCACTATTCATATGCGCGGGAAATCTCCCGCCTCATCTGCTTCTCTATCTTCCACATAAATCTCTACCCCGAAACCGCTCTAACATTTTTCAGAAACGAGAAAAGCAAATAAAAACAGATCTAGTTTTTCCATTTCCGTTCTTGTACAAACCAACTTTTTAAGGTTATTTTGGTAATCGACCCTATAAAGTTAGAACGCTTTTTATGTGGGCTCCAGTTTTTCACGTTTTGAAGAACAGTTTCAGGTGGAACTTTGTTGGGTTCAGCCCAAAAGTGTTCTTGTACAAAAACTGGTGTATGTTCTATTAGGCCCAGTTTCCACTAGTGACTACAAACTTTTGATGTGAAGGTATTATGCACAAACACTACGACCTACAGTTTTATGGATAGCAGAGACTACAATCTTTTGTCGAAAAGAATGGATAATAGTCTGATGTACAGTTATCGCCGGAAGTTAAACTATGAAAATCATGTGCAGTCTAACTTCAATATGACGTTAAACTATGAAAATCATTAAAGTCTAACTTCACATATGAAACAGTGCATAAGTGTTATGGATACAAACTAACACAAATAAAAAATAAATAAACAGGTGCAAGGTAATTGCACATAAGTTTTTTTGAAAGTAACCCAAGCAGTTGGATCAAGATAAAGTACTTTTAAGTATTGTTTCTCCGTTTCAGTCTTTAATGATCCATCGCAAAAGCTTTTCTGAGATTGTGAATTTTGTTAAGATAGATGCTGATATCATCCATCTGCAAGAATATCCATTATAATTTTTATTTCTTCAACCATTACCAAACTAACATATGAAGATAAACACAATGGATGTGCATGGTAACTGCACACAGGGATGTGAGTTGGACTGCGCATGAAGTTAAACTAACACATGGGTAAATAAACCTATTGAAATAGAGTGCATAATAACTTCACATACGAGGATAGAGTGCGGTATAACTTCACATACGACTAGTTCTGTGTAAATTCACATACGAAAAATGGAGTGCAGTATAACTTCACATGCGAAAATAGAGTGCAGTATAACTTCACATACGGCTAGTTCAGTATAAATTCACATACGAAAAATGGAGTGCAATATAACTTCACACACGAAAAATAGAGTGCAGTATAACTTCACATATGACTAGTGCAATATGAAAATGAGTGCAGTATAGCTTCAAAATATGTTTTGTTAACGAAAACAAGATGACTAATGCTTTTTTAAGGCATGTGCAACATTACTATACAAAAAAAAATTAAGGCAATGTGCAGTGTAACTGTACATATACAAATATGCACAAGTGGAATAATCAATCTTTTCATGTGCACAAATATAGTGCAGTAATCATGTACACAAATATAGTGAAGTAATCATGGATATATTACTCTTTCTCCAACGTACTATAGAATGAGAAATCAACGACTTAACTAGGTATAGGTGTCGAACAAGTTCAAACAATGTAAAATTTGTACATGGTACGGTTACTGTGAAGACAATCTGCACAACCAATACAAACACTAAAATTTTTTGATGTGAAGACAATATGAACACCAGTACAAACACTACAACCAAATTTTTTTATAGATATCACAAGCAATAGAAACACAACAAACAGTTATGTGAAGACAAACTGCACAAACACTATAAATTTTTGATGTGAAGACATTATGAACACCAGTACAAACTAGTAAATCAACTGTAAATAACAATTATAGGAAAGCTTCATGTGCAGGGAATTTTCACACTTCTTTTCTTTGACAATCAAGATGCAAAATGCAATTGCATGTGTATAAAATTAGTAGAGACGGAGAATATAGCATCATATTGATGACTTGAATCTTGTGTAATATGGTGAAAATAAGAAGAAATTAAAATAAACAAATCAGTACCTTTGCTAGATCGGTTTCGTGAACGATTATTGCTTGTGGTTCTTCAAAATCACTCTCGCTCATATCGTCATATTTCTCTTCTTCTACATGAATTCAACTTATTTGTTTGGGTCTTGATCTGGTTTGTGGCAGATTTCTCTCTAATTTGTAAAACAAACCCTAAAAATCAATTTCTTTCACTGTAATCAATTTTCTTCACTGTAATTTTTTTTTTGGAGCGTCAAGATCTGGTTGTTTCGGTTGTATTAAAATCAAAATCTGTAATGAAAACCCTAAAAAATGAGAGAAACCGAGATCGGAGAATCGAGATCTGGTTTTCTTTTGTTTCTGTTTCGGGAGAGAGAGAGAGAGAGAGAGAAAACGACAGGTACAAGAGAAATGTAAACTAATGAGTGGTAACCGTGGTTTTGGGCATTATATTGGAGGGTATAATAGTAATATTGCAATTATTTTAGTTTCTAGGGTCTTCTGGATAAACTACAATATGTTTTTATAATAGAGGAAGGATCCCATGACATGGTTAAAATGACACTATCTTGACATTGTGTCGCAATTTTTTTGATAACTCCCAAAAGACAATGAATTTGAAGCTAATTTTTTTGGAGCATGTTCTTCTTATAGATCTCTATGTTCATACCAGAAATGGGCGCATTTCGAAATGTATAACACCACCTTCTACATCTTTGAAAACTAGCCTTTGGTTAGTTTTTTGATTTAACGGTTAAAACGACAATTGGTAGATGGTGGTTCTATACATATCTGAATGCGCTCATTTTTGGTATGAACATAGAGCTCCATAAGAAGAACATGCTCCCAAAATATTGGCTTCAAATTCATTGTCGTTTGGGAGTTATCAAAAAAATTGCGACACAATGTCAAGATAGTGTCATTTTAATCATGTCACGGGATCCTTCCTCTTTATAATAAAGACCGAAATTATTAGGGTCAAATAACTAATTTTCTCTTTTTTTATTTGGTTTGTTCTTCAGCGAGAACAGAGACGGAGATGAAGAAGAAGGTTCTCTTGACGTGAATGGTGATTTTAAGTTTTCAGTTGTTTTTATCTAATTTTTTGGTTATAATATGTAGTTTAGTCACCCCTTATAATCACAACTTGGATAGGCATAGTGATCTGCAGTCCCAAGGAAAAGGATGCAGCCCCAAAAACAACGCATAATTTTAGCATTTTGTGCTTAAAGAAGTGTACATAAATATGTTACCTTGGTCTTCGAGAAGGCAGCTGGAATATCTGGATTTTGTTCAAGGAGGACTTTTATCCTCCCTGCTGTCGCGACTCGCGATCACAACATGTGGTTGCATCAAAGCTTGTGCTTGAGTGATCATATACATCCCTCCAACAACAACAGCACAGCGTAGGTGCAAGCATGCCCCAAGTGCCCTGAACTGCTCTGCCAATTGGTATGCCAGCTCCCTAGTAGGTGTTATCACCAAAGCATACACTCCGTAGGGATTTTCTGCAACATGCAATTCAAAATAGGCATTGCGAAAGCTGCTCTAAACCTAAAACGTCTTGACCAACATTAATTCGAGGAATACAGTGATGTTGAACTTAAGTGATGGGTTTCTTCATTCCAAGCTTCTTGCATGTTTGAATAGCCCGGTCAGCTCGACCAAGTTCAGAGAAAATAAGAGTATATGAATCAGGGTCGCATGATTTTTCTACTTCCAGGGGTTCAGTGGACTGAGGATTTTCTATGACTGGCGGTGGTTGCTCAACTTGATCAGTATCTTCCTCCATTAGTCTTTTGCCTGCAAATGATAACGAAACAATCAAATATACGTCTTTGTTCCTAAACTAGCAAGTTGAATTACAAACCACCAGAAAAAGTCTAACCAAATCCCTGTCGATAAACCATTTACAAAGAGGGAAACAAACACTGAAGAAAACCAATCATATGGAAAATTCCATGATGAAATAAAAAGTAAGCGTCTAATCTGTTAACCTTAGAGACACCAAAGTAAGTCTCTGATAAGCAGGATTCTTTCAATTGTATGCATTGAAACACTAGCCTGAAGTGTAAATGATACATATGGGATTCACATGATATGGTAGAAGCCATATATATACTTGATAAGTAAAAGCAGCTTGTAATTTAAGCATTTGGTCAAACAATTGAAGAAAGCAAGAAGATAATTGAGTCCAGAAAAATTGCCTGATTCTGAAATTAACCAAAAATGGGGGGCTTTTTACCCTAACGAAACCCTAATTTTGAAAACCCCTTTTTGGGTCGATGGTTCAGGTGATGGTGGTTAGACAGAAGGTGTGATGGTTCAATAAGTGTCTGTCACTAGTTTAGACTCAAACCATGGAGAATACTTCGATACAGGACTCAAATCAGGCAGGATGCCAATTCTTTCACTAGTTTAGACTTCAAATTTATTCCGCGAGACGCCAACGAAGTGGCACACCAACTCGCCAACTACGCCTTTAGGCATAATATCTGCCAAGAGTGGATATCTTCTCCACCACCAACTTGCATTGCCTCGCAACTTCAGATCAAGGAAGTCCATGATACTGCTGTCTAGTTTTAATTCTCGTTTCAGTTCTTGTTTTGCTTTTCTGGCTCTTCGAAGGTCTTCTATATAAAAAAAAAAAAATGTCTGCCAGGTGGTGCAACAATAATTTTATAAAATTTAGCTAAAGTGAAATTTTTTGTGTAGCCCAATTTTTACCTGGCCTCATTAAGCCGTACCCAAAAATAATTTAGCCATACCTTCTAATTACCAAAAACCAGGCTACCCAAATGTAAATAGGGTAACCCTTATCATAAAAGACTAAAAATACCCTCCAACTAATTAACCTACCGATTAACACTAAACTAATTACTGATTAAACCTTTGATTAATACTAACCTAATTACACTAACTTAATAAAAGACTAACATACCTTTTACTAACTAAGCTACCGATTATAACTAATTAAGCTACCGATTATGCTTAACTAACAAAGCTACCGACTAAGATCAATTGTAACTAAAATTAGTTATGGGTTATATTTTCGAGCTACATATTTTTTTTAATTTTTTTTGAATTTTTTATATCCGGTAGTTGCCACAGAAACTTGACCAATTTATTGTTATCTTTGGCGGCTTGGAAAAGCTATCGAATTGTAACGACCCATAAGCAGGTCAATGACTATAGACTAGTCAAATGACAATTACGCCGTGTAATGACTCAATTAACTGAACTTAAACACCAATTATAGCGATTAATAAAATAACAATTTGAATATGATTCTAGTACCATTAGATAGATCTCGAAAAGTTAGGTGAAATGACTATTAGAACGCGTCAATCGGAGGTCGGACGAGAAAGATACAACACTCGAAAGATGAAGTTAACAAATAGTCACCCCTTAGTAAGTTTTTAGGGGTGGTAATAGCAAGACCCGAATTGTAATTAAAGTGTAAGTATAAATTTAGCTTTAGAAATAAAGCTATCCCTTATTAAATAGGTTATCCCATAATAAATTGTAAGGGTTGGTAATACTAGGGTGGTGTAACTAAGGTGTAAGAAAATAAGTGATTAAGTTTAAAATTAAATCAAATCGTTTTGATTTGAATGTTCATCTTCTTGAGGTGGTGTTGTTGCGTTAAGGGGGGATATAGGTGAGTCATGTTTATGACTATAAGAGAGGGATTTAGATAGAATATAAAGGTAGAGAAATTGGGTAAAAGAATAGAGTTTTGGGTTTGTGAAAGAAAAAGAATCTAGAAAGAGTAGAGGTACATGTATGATGATAGTAGGGGTTAAGAGAGAGTTTGATAGTGAAGAGAAAGAGTGGAAAAATCAGTAAGAATAATACAAAGATAGAGATAGGAGTTCTTGATGAAATAAGAGTATAGGGTGTTAATGGTTTGGTGTTATCATGGTTGATTGATGATGGAGGAGAATGATAGATGATATTGATAGTGATAGTGATGGAGCTTGCCTAAACGCCTAAGGTAACCCCTGTACTAGTTATTTATCCTTTGGGTACCTTTTAGATATTGGTAATAAGCAATCATATAGATAAAGTAGAAAGGATCATGATATTATGTGTGTTTTAATTGATTTCCACTTTGGGTATGATTCTAGGCATCTTATATATTGTTTTAGATGTCATTTTATACTTAAGATGAGAGTAATTTGGTTTATGAAACTATAGGAGTTGAGTTTGCCTGATTTAGAGATGGGATGAATGATTTATTGCCTTTTTAGGGTTTAGTATCAAATTTGGAAATCTGGAACAGCGTTGTCATAGCCTGTTCATGGCCATATTTAGGTGTGATATAAATTTAATTAGCTCTCGACTAAAACATGAAAGTTGGAGTACGTTTCTCTGGCTTTCCATTGATATATTACATGTATTATTTGGATTAAAATTGAGAGAACCAGAGCTCTCGGAAAATGGCTGTCCGTGTTGTTTTCCAGTGAGAAAACATGAAATTTGGCTAAGTAAAGAGGTAGAAGACGACCAACTCAGATGTCTGACTCAGAATTGAGTCAGACAAAGTCAGCCTAGTCGACCGAGTCAGATAGGTAGGGTAAGCGGGTAAACGGGTCGGGTCATGGGTCGACCCGAATGGTGAGAAATTTAATTTTTAGTCCTAAAAACCGGAACCGGATTAGGCTATAGTCCTGGTTCAAATGTAATTATCCCCTAGTCCAAAACCTAGCTAAATTACCCGGTTACCCCTATCTTTGCACGTGCAACCTTCCATGACCCCCCAACCCACTACGCCTATCAGAAAAATCACCTGGAAAAATTCAAAAATCGCTCCTCAAACAAACCGATTGATTCTCTT
>JAJJMA010155944.1:0-14628 GCA_023529015.1 Papaver nudicaule | reverse complement strand
CAAAAATATGAAGAAATGGTTGGTGGTCTCACAGTTAAACCATTGTCAGATACTCGATGGGAAAGTCATATTGAGCCAATTAGAGCGATACGATTCCAGGCTTTTAAAATTCAAGATGCTTTACTATACATGTCAGAATCCACTGAGTTTAGTGCGGAAACAAGAGTTGAAGCTTCTTCACTGTTAGAGAATGAATTTGAAATTTTCGAGTTTATACATGGGATGGTTGTTTGGCATCATCTGTTGCTTGTGGTTAACTCGGTTAGCAAATTGCTTCAAAAAAAAAGATATGCATCTTGATACTGCCGTGAAGAGGTTTAAGGAACCTGTTTCTTTCATTGAGAACTATAGAAAGACTGGATTTGACAATTCATTGATAAAAGCTACAAAAGTCGCAGAAACAATGGGGATTGAACCAATTTTTCCCGAAAAACGCATCATTAAAAGAAAAAGACATTTTGATGATGATAGCGTACCCGAAGAAGAACCGTTATCAGGTAAAGAATCCTTCAGAGTTAACTATTTCAATTACATATTAGATCAAGCTATTTCTTCCCTCAATAGTAGATTTGAACAATTTCAAGAGTTTGCAGAAATTTTTGGATTCTTATATAATGTTGATCAGTTGCGTTCTCTTGATGATGATATCTTAATGGCTTCTTGTATCAAGCTTGAAAGTTATCTAAAGCATGGTATGGGTTCTGATATTAACGGGCATGACTTGTATGCGGAATTGGAAGTTTTAAAAAGTTATCTTCCTGTCGAAATTAGTAAAGCAATTGAAGTGCTGGATTTCTTAAAAGATATGGAAGGCGGCTACCCAAATGCGTATACATCGTACAGAATTTTATTGACAATTCTAGTTACGGTTGTCTCAGTTGAACGAAGTTTTTCGAAGCTGAAGTTAATCAAGAGTTACCTTCGGTCGACGATGTCACAAGAAAGATTGAATGGATTAGCAATGTTATCAATTGAGATTGAAATGTTAGAAAAAATTGATCTCGATAGCGTAATTGATGATTTCGCGTCGGAAAGAGCAGGGAGATCCGTTTTTGTCATGAAATGAGGTATTTTCTTTGTGTTTTTAGCCGTTTTTTCACCTAAAATGTTTCGTTTGACATTATATTGAATAATTTATATCAAGTTGCAAGGATTTTTATTTTTTGCTTATATAGGGCCCCATTTCGGCAAGTTCGCCTAGGGCCCCCAAAATCTTTGCTACGGCCCTGTAGAGATCCAATGAAAATGAGAACACCATTATCTTATTGACTCATTGAGATTCCTTAGATGGACCGCAGAAGATATTCTTATAAAGCTTAAGTCCAACTAAGAGATAAAGAGTTATCTGTTAAAATCCTGCGTGAATAATCTAGAAGAATATTCACCAGACGGTTCACGAACCGGCTGGAATTTGGAATCAAAGCCAAATACATGGAATCTACTGTACAAGTACATGTATGTGTAGAAATCGATGTTTTTGAGACAAAGGAGGAAAAATCGGTGCCATTGAACACGAACTGGTCCATGAACTACCTGAGTTCCAAATTAGGGTTTTTAACTGGATCCACTGGAAGTACCTGGGCTGGGCCAGTTTTCCTGTACTTAGACGTGTGATACGCCCTCAGCTATAATCCATGGACTCTGCTCTTAGAGTACTCCTTAAATTTATCCATTTTCCTACATGTAACTTGCAAGCAAATCATTACAATGGAAAGTGTATTAAATCTATCTCATGTATCTTCTAACTTAGTATAGTAGGAATATATACCAACATAACTCATGGTTATGCAGACAAAAGTACAATCTCAATCGCTATTAGTATCTCTCCTAAAGTAGCCGACTATTTCGAAAGATATAATAAGTGTTAGGGCATTGTCCGGTCAAACCCACTAGCGTTGGTATGTCAAGCTGGTTGTCAGTTTAGGTGTCAAAACACAATTCTTGATTTAGCCTACTAGAGTTTAGATTCCGGAATTGGGATATAGGCAAAGTAGTAGAGACCTTGAAGACGAAGACAGTGAATATAAAGAAGACATCGAATATTCTTCATCGACAAAAGGTTAGTAGGAGTTATGACTTTTATGGAAATTCTTATATTCTACTTATTCTATCTTTCGAAATAGCTGGCTACTTTAGTAGTGTTATAGCGATTGAGATTTTGTATTCTTGTCTACATAACTATGAGTTATGTTAGTATTTGTTCCCACAATACTATGGTTACAAGATACATGAGATATATTCGATGCCCTTTCTTGATTTGCTTGCAAATCACATGTAGGAAACGGATGAATCTAAAGGAGTACTCTAGAGCAGAGTCCAGTGAATTATAGCCGAGGGCGTAATAACACGTCTAAGTACTGGCCCAACCCATAACTTAGCGCATCCAGTTAAACCCGAATTCTGACCGACGGCGGTTCACGAACCGGTTGGTGAACAATTACTCTGAATTTCACTCATGAGTTCCAAAACATCAATTTGTACATGTACATGTACGTGAACCACAGATTCGATGAATTTGGCAAGAATTCAGAAGGACGGTTCCCGAACCTTGCACTTGGATATTCTTCTGGAATTTCACGTGGGTTAAACTTCTGACTCCTTATATCTTAGTTGGACTTGTGCTTATCAGAATATCTTATGTGGTCTATCTAACGAATCTCAACGTGTCAATAAGATAAAGATTATCTCTGGTCTGTTGGATCTCTATCTTGAAGTGTCTTTGAGTTAACAAAACACTTGGCAGATAAATGTTTAAAGATTTCCAATTGAGATAAATCTAGGGTTTCTTTGTGTGCAAGATAAGTAACGGGTTCGTTTACACGGGTACTTGCTAACTTGTAGGTTAAGAAACTAGTTGCTTTATTCCTAAGCAACCTATCTTATTGAGTGTTATAAATAGAGGGTTAAAGAACGAAAATCACAAGCATCAAGCATACGTGAAGTTTCTCTGTGGAATTGATCGTAAACTCTTTACACTTAGGTGTAGGCTTGTTGTGGTATAGTCATCCTCTATTAGGTAGCAGTTCCACTGTGGGATTTACCTAACGACTATAAAGACTTCTCTTGAGAGTTGGGAAACACGGGTAGGAGATAACGTACCTTTGTGGTTGTTATCAGATTAACCTGTAACCTTGGTAACCTGATCATGTTCTTGTCTATTTTATAGTCCTTCTCTTATGCAATAAGGTTATTCAAGAACTGATACGTTACATCCAAGGTTGAAAGGAAGCAACGCACGGCTGCACTCGGTGTTGTAAGACCTAGTTAGCTCCAGTTGTGTGAGTATAAAATATGCATAGGTACCTCATACTCAACAGCCATTAGATCTACAAGTCCAAGCTATGGTTTTAATGACATGAATCGATACTTAATAAGACTCTCACGAAGATAAGCACTACATCGAGATGAACAAATACAATAAATCAATATGACAGTATATAAAGTATAACTGGAACTTAGATTTCTTTGGATATCAGTACACGGACATGATGCTTAGAGGCCTGAGGAGATACTAACCCAGTCTCTCTCACACACCTTAAGGTTACACCAAAAATCCAACCCTTACAATGGACCTCGAGCTCGCCTTACATAGGCCGAGTCGGAAGTGGATTACAACTAATAGGACAAATTACTCAATCGTGGTGGTGTCAGAGCCTGTCGAGTAAGTCGGTGCCTTCGGGGTAATACCTCGAAGATCATTCGCCCAGTCTTCGGTATTACGAACATTATACTCTTTCGTCGCCTTATTTTTGGCTCGGGTTGCTCCTCCTGTGTTCCTAGGTACTCTGAATATCGTCTTCTGTAGGATCCCTTCATGGGATTTTGACACGTGTCCTCGTGGTGTTTTACCCTCTACAGTTTGCCTCTTTCCTTTCCTTGTATCGAAGATGCTTGGGAAGGAAATTTCTTCTTTGCCCTTCTCTTCTCGCCACCTTCCCACTAGCTGCCATGTGTGACGTTTTATGACACGTTATGCATGTTCCCGAGATTTTAGCTACCTTTTGACCTTCCAACTGGTAGCGCCGGTTTCCCTATACTATTTAAGGTTTATTTTCTCCCTCTAAAACTTTTGCCTTTTCGCACTCTTCTTCCTTAGCTCCGGCGTTTTTCTTCCGAAACCCTGAAATTTCTATCTTCTGATCGGGCGCTTCTTAGTTCATCTTTGTTGGTACCCCTTGTTTTGTTCTGCCTGTTATCTTTTAAAGACTACTCTTTTTTCTCTTTTACCAACTTTTCGTCCCTTGATCGTTTTTATCACTGCAACTTCCGGTGCCGGCGGGTTTTTCTTTCCCCCTTATTTCCTTTCATGGCTTCTCCTTCTAAAGTCGACGTTCTTACTTCAATGATGAGGAATTTGGGTTTTAAATCCGACTCCTTTGTTATAAAATCTGTTGATTCTCCCGGTGGCCGGCTGAGGATAAGCTGTTAATTACGTTTCATCAAATTTCTGCTGGGTTGATTCCTCATTTCTATCGGCCATCCAACCATTTATTCCTTGAGATCCTTTGTTCCTTGCCTAGCCCTCGTGGAATAATGCAGCTTACTTGTAGCTCGATTCATTTAATCAACGAATGGGTTACCCGCTCCGAAGATAATTCTGAAGATGGTTTTACGGCGAAGTTCTATTTACCGCCGAGAAGTTCTTTCAACATTACGAGCCCTTTCTTACATTAGATAACGAGGCAGCTCCATGGGGTGTTTGCTTTAGAACCGTGAAGGGGAAGGTGAATATAATTCTAGGGTCTCTAGATTACTCCATGAACGAGGACTGGTATTCGAAGCCTGTGTCGCTAGTTGGCCCCATTCTCCGAGGCTGGAAGGATGCAGGTTTTTTTTTCCCCGGACTCGGTTCGAAGTAGGCCACCAGTTCCCGATTCAGCACATGTTTACTATTCATTTTTCTGACGAGGAGAAAGAATTATCTCGCCAGATTTTAGGGAAATGGAATGGCGTTTCCATGGATGTAAAGAACTTAAAGCGTCCCCGTGCAGAAGAGGAGACTATGGATCAGGTAACAAATACTAACTTTCTTAAGATTTGGTTTTTGTTTTGAAGTATGAATACTTGCCACTATTTGTTTCCTGAGAAAGACGGATCTTCTTCTCAGGGCAATGTTGTTCCTATTGAAGTTTTGAGTTTGGATGACGGCTTGATGATGTTTGAGTTTAAAGAGAGGAGGGAGGAGATCGTGAAGCCTCGTAAGAAGGTTGTATTCAAGAAGTCTAACAAAGCCGCTTTATCGACTCATCACAAAGTAGCTACGAAGCCATTGGGAGAAACGGCGAGGGTGAATCTATCTGATAAGTTTCCACCCTCGGGTGCTGTAACTGTTCCTCCTAATACTAATGCTTCAGAGAAGGCCAGTGCCGCTATGTCGAGTGTTATCGTATCAAGCACGCCTGCCTCGGTTTCTATTGCCTCTGCCATGACTGGTGCCATTGTGTTGAGTGACCCTGTTGCGAGCACTACTGACTCAGTTTCTACTGCCTCTGCCATGATTTTTGCCACTGTGGCGACCAATGCCTCAGTCGAAGCTCCAACTGTTCCTTCGAGGAAAGTTGTCCCTATGGTTGATGTCCTGCTTTCTCGAATGGATGGCCCGTCTGTCGTTGCTGATCTTCCGAAGGATATGGCTCTTAGTTATCCCCATTGTTCCAAATTTCCCCCTGCTCCGAGTTTTGCCGTCAAGCACATCCAACCATATACTGCCAAGAGATTCAGAGAAGTGCTTCGAGAGAACCACAATCCTAGTGAGTTTGCCATGGAAATTTCGTCATGTTTCAAGTCTCATGCCTTTGATCCGTTGCAGTAACCTCACAATCCCGAGTTTTGCAAGACGTTTGGTGATGTGGTCGGAGGTGATTGCCTCAGAGTCGAGTATGACCTTCGCCATCCGCCTTTGTCTTACCAGGATAACCTAACTATGCTTCAGATGGTAAATTGATTTTCTTCGTGATTTTTGTCGTTTGTAGTTCGAGTTTAGCTAAGGATTAGTATGCTTTCGTATGTTTGAGCAGGGCGACCACCATATGTCTGGCTTATTGGCTTATTCCTTCGGCTTGTCCGGCGAAGCTGAGTATTTTGAACGGAAGTTTCTTCATATGCAAGAAGAGCTTGTAGCCGAAAAGACTCGTAGTTCGCGTGAAAAGATGAAACTAACAGGTATGAATTTATTTTATTGTGATTGCGCTATTATTCGTAGTTTTTGTGCTGAGGAGGTTCTTGTTACCGTTGCTCTCTTAAAAAAAAAGAAAAAAATGAAAGTTAGAAGAAGGGGAGAGAAAACTCCGCGAGGCTAGGTTGTCTCTTGGCACTTATTCCCAGGAGGGTCGCAAGTCTTCCCATACTGCCCGCGAGGGTGGTGGGAGTCATCGAAGTGAACTGGAGAATCTTGTGAAAGAAAGGAACAAGGCGTGGGATGACCAAGACTATTACAAAAGAAAAAGGCTTGAAGTTGAGAATCTCCTTACTGAGGAAAAAGAAAAAGAATAAAAACTGAACGTCTTCTTGAGGAGGAGAAAAATAAAAATCAAAGGAATGCTCGAGAGATGCATTATTTTCAGTTGGATGTTTCTCGTTTGACACAGGAACGCGATTCTGCTCGCAAGGAGAGGTCTATTAATGTGTCTGGCAGATTGGTGATTGAGAAATTAGAGCAGGATATCAAGAATTTGAAAGTTCAGGTAGCAACTTTGAAAAATGCCAATAAAGAGATGTCTGCAGAGAATGAGGGTTTACAGGGTGGCTGTAATGAGATGGGCAAGGATCTTGTGAAATCTACAACCTCGAAGGACCATCTTTCTCGGATGGTCGGTGAATACCGTCTAGAACTCGCCAAGTTGGGGTGGGTATCAACTGAAGATGTTAGGAAGAGAGCTTCCCAACCTCGTTTTACTAATCAACACGAAGTTATTGAGTACATGGTTGTTAAAGAAAGTAGGATACTGACTCTAACATCTTGTTTGGTATTTTTGCTGTGTTTCTAAGGTGTGTATTCGGATGCCTCATCCTTTTTTCGTTTGCACTTGTTTGTTGTTTCTGCAGGCATTGAAGCTAATTTGTTAAAGAAGGTTGCGGATGCCGATGCCGCAAGAGATGACAGTGCCAATCAATTGGTGTTTGAGTCCGAACGGAAGTTGAAGTTCAAGAGGAAAGTTGAGCTATTATCGAAAGAGTTGGCCGAGGAACGCCGTCTCCGAACTGCTGATTCGAACAGACATTTTCAGGAGCTGGAAAATGAACGCAAGCGTCGTTTGGAGGATGTAGAGAGAAATGCCAAGGATCTAACTGTTGAGCGAGATTTTCGTCTTAAGAGTCAAGAAGACTTAAGAAATATTATTAATGTTTTCGCCCTCCTCCGCCCTCAGATAAAGCATGGAGAGGCTGCCGAAGAACTGCTTACTCGGGCGGCGCTGACCACCGCCCTGGCTTCAAGTATAGCCTACCGAAAACATAGTCGAGCTCTTTTTAGGGCTATTGGGATTGAGCCTCCAACCTATGGAGTCTTTGGTGCGGATGACTCTGATGCCGAACTCCCAGGTGATGCAGACTTGCTTCCTCAAGAGGTTTTTGTAAGGCTGGCTAGGGAGGAATCGCGAAGAAGGGGTTTGTCGGGGGTAGTGTCCGATGACCAAGGTTCTGGCGATGGTGATGATGATGACGATTCTGATGGTGGCGATTCAGGAGGTCTCGGAGGTCATCTCGAAGATCGCACGGAGGATTGTTCCGAGAATGACTCCGAAGCAGGAGGTGGGAGTGGGGCCGAGGATGTTGTGCATGATGTTCAATCTGCCGATCATGGAGGGTCCGACAAGGGGAATACTGGTGGTGGTAAGAATGTTGTTTTTGACGCCATTTATAAGGAAAACAACTATTTGTTCCAAGAATCCTCGGCAGCGTATAGTGATGAAGGCAGTGAAGAGAATGCTGAACCAATGAGGGAAGATACCCCTTTGAAACAAGATCTATCCGGCTTTCGGACTTATGAGAGGGATCTGTTGGATTTTCAGCTGAGACCTAGCAGCGAGTCCTTTTGTCTTTTGCTTTTTATCTTCTGAATAAACTTTTCTTTTGTCGTTTTTCACCTATGTATGTGTGTGCGCGCTTTTTTGAATATATATATATATAAGGACGTTTTTTGTTCCTGGAGATTTTTCTTTTTTGCGTTATGCTTTTGCGTAGGAGTTTCGCATTCAGGCATGAAGTTGATTCTGCGATGATCTAGGTTTGTAAGGTTACTCGAGGTGCAACTCAGGGTTTACTTCGATGTGGGAGATAGTAAACCAATCTAGTGGGGGCTTACGGATCACCCTTCCCAATGGCTTTCAGCTACTTGCCTGTTTTAAAGCAAACACTGGCTATCGAGGCCATAGGTACCCGTTTTGCCTCAGTATATCGAGGATACTAAGTATCTTCCGAGAGAACATGGTGGTGTTCTGATAATCCATTCATCCCAAGTAAAGTAGGGAACTTATGGTGGGTAGCTGCTATGCTGCGCCTCGATAATAAAGTAGCACAATGAGGGAGTGTCGGTCAAGGCTGGAGCTTAGACATGGTACTATTCTCCTATCGCGGCCCAGAATTCGACCCGTCAATTCTCGGCAGCCCCTCCTCGAGGCTGTATTTTGATTTTTAGAGGAGGTCCCTTGGATGCGTAACTCGCTTGCCATTCCCGTGAATGTAAGCTAATTAGCTACCTCGGGGTTCCATCCACCTTAGAGGTAGATGTTAATCCCATTTATCGTCCCCTCGACGTCTCAAAAGAGAGGTCCTCATGGTCGTTTGATAGTGGGTTTAAATGCATCATTGCTCATGTAGCTTAGACGCAGAGTACCCACCGCTAACGGGGTGTCTTGTGGGTAGAGGACTGTGTCATATAGCTCGTAGGGCTCTTACGACGTATATGGACATCAGCTTTGTGCCTGCTATGCGAGGACCTTTTTTTTTAATTTAATTGTGTCAGAGCACTTTTTATAGATTTGTGGCATCATGGCCCGTTTGTTTATATGGCGTCGAAACCTTAGGAGATGTGTCTATTCAGGTAGGACTTTTGCCTAGCAGGTAGGATCTGGAGTTTGAGTCCAGGTATAGCGTGACGAAGTGAAATAGCGTGTAAATATAACAAGTCATACTTGTTTCCTTATTTATTTTTTAATATCGATATAGCAGTGCTTTGCTTACATATAAAGTACATAATGAAGATGTTTCAGGTTCTTTCCTTCGACTGGGGTGCTCAATTTTTGACCTTCGAGATTAATCAAGATATAAGTGTCGTTCCCGAGCGCCCTTTCAATCACATACGGACCGGCCCAGAATTTCTCTGAGGCATCCTTTCTACCTTCATTCGAGCTGGTTTGTTCACTGATGCTTGATGTTAATTTCCTGCTACTCACTACGAGGAATTTCTCCCTATCGTCGGAGCGATGACTTTTCCCTTTACTGATAGGTGGTGTAGCTAGTTTGGAGGTTGTGGAGTTGCTTACGATGGTGTTGACCATTCTTTCCTCGACTTTGGCGATGAACTCCCTTATACAAGATTCCGTTATTTTTGGGTGCTTAACTTGATTTGGGGGATCCTGCCTTGGATGTTCCCTTTGTTGAACATCAATCTCGCTTGCATGCACGGGCTTCAGTTGGATCTCCTAAAATTTCTGCGATTCCTAACGGTGTTGGGAATCGAACTCTTCTATGGAGTGGAGGCAACTCCCATTATGTTGTGTAGCCAAGGTCTTCCCACAATGGCGTTGTATGGAGAGTCTATATCGACTACACAAAATGACGTTGGTAGCTCAAGCTTTCCAATATGGATTGTTAAAGACAGTTCTCCTCTCGGCATCGAAGGTTTTCCATTGAAGCCATAAACATTATACGAGGATGGTACCAAAGCATCCTTTCTTCCGAATAACTTGTCGTGCGTTCTCCCGAAGAGTATGTCCACAGAGCTTCCCGGTTCCACCAATATGCTGGGCATTGCCAATTTCTCAATATGCAGTGTGATGACAAGTGGGTCGTTATGCAACCTTCCTTCGTCAGGTATGTCCGCCGCGGAGAAGAATACTGGTTGTCTCTGTCATTCCTCAAGATGTCCTTTTGCAGCCACACTTAATATTTGCTTTCCTTCTAGGTGTATTTTATGGATTCTCCCTGTATGGATAATCTCAAGGTTTCGCCCACAGATGTCTGCATGCACTATTGAGTTGCAGTCGTTGAATCTTGGGATGTTTCGATCGATTGTTATCACATACGCCTTCTGCTTTTCTTCTTTTGGTTGTGGCTGGCTTGGGGGTGGCTTTGGTAGTTCTAGAAGATGCTTGAATTTTCCTTTTGTAATGAAGAATAGATTTGTTCTTGTGTCGTGACGCAGTCTTCTTTGGTGTGCCCATAAAATTGATGAAATTGGCAGTAGTCCCTAGAGTTTCGAGTATGCTTCGGTTGGTTTCCCCTGCTCTTCGGGTATGTAATCTCGCTTGTGGACTCGGAGCTTTCAATGCTTCGGAGAGCATCCTCGATGGGAACACACAGCTTTGGCAACTTTCTATCCTGAAATGCAGGGAATCCCGATCTTGGCACACCGAATTTTCTTCCTCCTTTCTGCCCCATGCGAGAGCTATTTCCTTCATATTCTCTTCGGGAATCTCCTCCTCTGCTATCGTTGTACTTTTTGTTGTCATGATATCTCCTATCGCCAAATTTTCCCTCTTTTCTATATCTTCCGCTGTCATTCTGCCTTTCCCTTTTCGAAAAGTCTCCTGATTGGTTATTCGTAGCTTGATTTCGCTCTTCTAATGATAAGTTGTTTATCGAGTGTACTTGTTTCGAGATGACTTCCTTCCCCAGGGATGTTTGTTCCTTTGTTTCCTCCAATGTGATCCGCTCCTTTTGAAATTTCCGGAGGTCTTGCAATGTTTCTACATTTTTGGTGAAGAGCCTATCGTATAATGGGTGATTTTTGTCGAGTACATTTAAGAATGCTCGCACTTTGTCCTTTTCGGAGGCCCCGTTACCTACTTCCATGCACTGTACAGTCCACCTGTCTGTCAAGCTTTTGGTGGATTCTTCTGGTTTAACCCTGATACTAAACAATTTCTCCACTCCCGGCTTTGAGGAGTTGTTACATAAAAAGTGAAGTATAAATACTTTAGCCAGTTCCTCGAAGGATGAGATTGAGCTGGCTGTTAGACTATCGTACCAGGCCAAGGCTTCTCCCTTCAAGCTTGAAAGAAAGTATTTGCACATCACCTCGTCTCTGTCCGCCCAGGCCAGGAATACCCTCATGTACATTTTGATGTGTAATGTCGGATCCCCTGTCCCATCGAAGATTGATGTAAATGATGGCATGGTGCACTTTACTGGTATGGCCTTGGCGAGGAGTTCAGAACTTAGTGGCGAACGGTTGACGTCAGTAATTGCTTAAGTCAGCTTTACTTTGTCGCTCGATTGAATCCTATTGTCGAAGAGCTCTGCTCGGAGCGATTTGATTTGCTCCATCATGACTTGTTGCAGTACTTGCATCTCGGCATCCTTCCTTGCCTGCTTGTTTTCGTATACAAAGTGTATGTTGTTTCCATTAGGACGGATGTTGGGCTCATATTCTTGCCCGAAATCGCTATCCCATGGCCCCTGGAGTGTCCATCTTCATTGGTGTTGTTTCTCGACACGGAGCGTCCTCTGGAATGTGAAATGGTGTGTGGACGAGAGTGTCCCTCACTGTTTCCCTTGTAGTTCGATGCTGACTTCTCTGCAGCTTTTTTGTTTGCCTCGGCTAATTGCTTTTTCAGTTTCTTTATTCTTTTGTTCTTTTGAATTAATTTTCGGAATTGTGCAGCCCTTAAAGTGTCTTCTTCGGTTGGTTGATGAGTTCGAAGCACTTCATTCGGGATATCATCTTCGTCCTCATCCTCGTCGTTTTCCCCATCTTCCTCTTGGATTTGTTGCTGAGGCGTTTCATCACCTTATGGGAATCCTTCCCTGTCTGGTCCGAGGTCTTCCACTAATACTTCTTCTTCATTTGCAAGCTCCATATGCTGGATTGTGTTTGCTGCTACCTCCGGCGAAAGTCCTTTGCTTGTTGAAAATCTGGTGTTGTGCCTCGAAGAGCCTGTTCCATGCCTCGAGGAGCCTACCCTTCGCTTCGGTATTTGTTCGGATTTCGAAGCCATGGCGATAGTGACCTACAAAAAGCAAAAAACCCGTGAGGTCTTAGACGGTTGGTGCAGTGTACTAGATCTGACATGCGCCCTAGTAGTTGTAACGGATTCTGACGTGTTAGGTTTCAATGTTGATCATGTGCGTCCTGTTCTGATCTCTAACCGTTTTTACTTGCCCAGATCTTCCTTCAATATGGAGGTTCTGGCATATTTTCCTTGCTTTTCTCGGACTAGGCTCAGGGTAAAGTTTAGAAAGCTATAATACTTGTTTCCTAATATAGATTTGGTACAGAAATCCTAAAATAACCCTGAGTTAGTTTTTAGATCGTGAGTGATGTGCGGGATTCTTAAGGGTATTTATGGAAATTGAGATGACGGACTCTAAGTTGAAAACTAATTTTTCCCTTTGATTTTATCAAGGTTCTATAGTATTTTTTTTTAATGCTCTTGATTAGATCTCTGTGTTTCAGAGCTTTAGACTTCTTGGAAAAAATATCGATCTAACCATATTGATGATTTGCTCAAAAACCCTTGAGCGCGCCAAAGATTTTAAGATCTTTAGACACCCAAGGTGGTGGAGCTCATAATAAACATGAAGTTTAAAGAGAATCTTGAAAACCCTAGAGGAAATTTTCCCAAAACAATTTGAAAATCATAAATCACAGGCAAACCCTAAGTTATTTTAATCAATCCCTATTTCTAGCGCCAAACTTTGTGAGTATAAAATCTGCATTGGTACTTCATACTCAACAGCCATTAGATATACAAGTCCAATCTATGGTTTTAATGACATGAATTGATACTTAATAAAACTATCACGAAGATAAGCACTACATCGAGATGAACAGATATAATAAATCAATATGACAGTATATAAAGTATAACTGGAACTTAGATTTCTTTGGATATCAGTAATGGACATGATGCTTAGAGGCCTGAGGAGATACTAACCTAATCTCTCTCACACACCTTAAGGTTACACCAAAAATTCAACCCTTACGGCGTAGATGGACATCAGCTTTGTGCCTGTTACGCGAGGACTTTTTATTTTTGGCATCTGGGCCTTGGCGTTAAGGCCTTTTTAATTTTATTGCGACAAGGCGCTAGGGGAGATGTCCCATTATGGCCTGTTTACTTTCATGGCGTCTAAGCCTTAGGAGATATGCCTAATCAGGTAGGACCTTTGAGTCGAAGAAAACAGTCTGTATGAATTAAAGATATTCTTTACTCGAGGTATATAGCGAGGTACAATATTTTTATGTATAATATTTTCTTATATATTTTGCATTTCATGCATTGCCGAGCCCCATTCCATCTTTTACATCGACTAACTTGTAAGCACCTTTCTCTGCTACTTGCTTTACTTTGAAAGGTCCTTCCCAGATTGGTTCTAGTTTCCCTGCATTTTCTTTTTGGTAAGGTGGGATTTCTCGGAGCACCAACTCGCCTGGTTGGAATTCCCTTTCGATGACTTTTTTGTTGTATCCTCGAGCTAGCCATTGTTGATAGTTGATGATGTGCTCCCGAGCATCCTCTCTGGCTTCTTCGAGGTCATCCAGCTTGGCGTATATTAGGTCAGCTGTGAGGTTTTGCTCCCATGACTTGTATTTATCTGTTGGTATCATTATTTCGGTGGGGAGCACTGCCTCTGTCCCATATGTTAGGTGAAACGGAGTCATTCCTGTTGCAGATGTTAGAGCATGGCTCGGTCAACCTCACTAAGTGTTGGTATGTCAAGCTTAGTTGTCAACTTTAGTGATCAAAACTCGACCGCTAAACAACACACAATTAGGTGAAGTCATGTGAGAGTTAGCTTTAGGTTGTGGAAGATTTTGGTAGGATTTAGAATCACTAGTTGAAGAGTTGAAGAAAGACTAAAGATCAAACGAAGACATCCAGCTTCATCATTCAACAGCTTAGTGAATCTAAATAACGCGACTCCATTATCTTTTACACTTGTGCTACAAAAGACATAAACATAACTCTCAGCTTGAGCTTTACGTTATGACGTGATCACTTGTGATCAGTGTGTCTTATGATAACTCCGCTTTACCACTTGTGGTATTAGTGTGTAGTTATGACGTTCCAATATTGCTTAGAGCTTTCTTTTCTTCTCCGTCTCTAAGTTAATATAAAGGTTTTTCCTAAAACCTTTTCGAGTTGGATATAGCTATTTGATGTTATCTCGGTAATATTACGGGATTTGATCCATCACAGTATTGTGTCTCTTCTTACCTAGTCTGGCTCTGTCGGATTGATTGCATATATTTATATGAGCCAATGTAAGAGAGATTGTGACTCACACTTATGTTGTGTAGACTTGAAATACTGTTGTTTCTGAGATTCGAATACGACGTCTTGGTTTGGCTCTGAACTCTGAAGTTCTGAATCATTCATTTGATTCTGTATACAAACATCTTGTATGCCATATCTCCCTTCTGGATTCCGAAACCATATTTGTGTATCTCAACTTATGAATTTT